>JASANG010000314.1:0-285315 GCA_030248215.1 Enoplolaimus lenunculus
GTATTGTACTGTTACTATAATGTGTATTATTCATAGTTTCAGGACGTCTGCGGTCTATGGCAACATGTGTCACTTGGCAACTGGTTTTATCGCATGTTCACTACTGTTTACGTTATTTTAATGTTCTTTTGGTGCGCCAGTGACGACAGTGTCAAAGCAACAAACCGCAGCGTCCACCGTATTCGTTATGTTCGTGTATTACTTGTCGTTCGTTTTATTCGTTTATTGGACATTTTATGCGTTATTGGACTTATTGTTGGCAAAAAGGTAATGTAGGACAATGGGTTTTATCATGGGGTTTCAGGTGCTCGGAAGAGCGAAGCAGGTTATTATTATTTGGGTAACAGGTGCTCGGAAGAGCGAAGCAGGGCATCAGGTGCTCGGAAGAGCGAAGCAAAGTTTAGGACTATAAAACGCGAAGCCAGTTAAACCAAAGAAATAAAAACCATTAAACCAAAGAAGCAAACAAAGAGACATTCGCCAAATAACTCAAACAAACATTCCACCGGTTCTTTTTCATTTATCACTTTATCGATGCATAATTTGTTTTATTTCTTTCAGGTCAATCGGTCTTTGCATGCCATGGGACGGCATGAGCTGAGTAAGAGGGATGTCGGGTGGGGCCCCAGTGTGCACTCTGTGCCACACTGGTGCCCACCCTCGGCGTCCCTTGAGCTCCTAGCTATGTCGTTTCCGTGGCATGCGAAGTCCAGCCGTCTCAGTCTCGATCCTAGTATCGTGATTTGTACTTAACCGGTATCTTTTTAGCCTTGCCATACTGTTGCTCATTTGTAAAACCAGTGTGCTTTAACTGTCTTGCCAAATTCTTGTCAAACTTAGTCTGATTCCTGCCAATTTCGCTTATGTCAATTACGTGTATTTTTACATATATTTCATATTGTCTTTTCAGGTACTAAAACCCCATTTTCTGACCAAATTCTATGCGCTCAGTTCATTGCGCATCCCTATTTCTACAAATTCTTCTCCCCTTGACCCTTTTGTGCCATTTCCCACATTTCATATTTCTTGTGCTCTTATATACATTTATTTTCATGTTTTCAGGCGCCCCATTCCCGTTTCCTACTAATTTCAAGGTGCTCATTCCATTTCGCACCTCCATTTCTGCCAATTCTGCCCCGTTTGTGCCTTATTGGTCATATTTCTTTTTTTCTTATTGCCATTTATTTTTAGAGTTGAAACGATAGCTTATATTTATATAGTGCTTTTGAGATGTTGTCGGTCTGGACTGGTCAAAAACAGGGATTTTCGACCGATCCGAAGGCGGGTATGGTCTAGTTTCGAGTTGACCCTGGAACAGTTTTAACACGATTTAAACACTCCTACGGCTCGTGTGAGTCTATACAACGCTATTTTCCGGTTTACTAGTAACACGCAAGTAATTAACACAAAATATGGAACAGAAGCCCGTTAGTCCCGCTGATGCTAAAATTGCCAAATTTCCCTATTTCTGACGGTTATAGCTTTTGAACGAGGGCCATGCGGCCGAAAAGCACTATAGAAATTATAAGTATTGGGAAATTACAATATGTAAGCGAAAAATGGACAGGATCTGTCAGACACAGCCTACGGGACCGCTACCTAAATCACGTCCGGGCACAATTATAACGATAAACCACAAATTACAAAAACAACAAGTACAGGTTTCCTAGGCCTAAAAATCACCACTCTGATCAAGTAAAATATGCTGATGTCGATTAACTACTTTTTATGTCTCCGTCAAGGCAAGAAATATACGCTTTTACGCGACCCGAGAATACTGCTGCGATTACACACTATTAGAAAATCCTTTTTTAAGCGCATTAACTAGCTAAGCTATCGTTTCAACTCCCCCAATATTCTAGAATCATCGCCATAATGACATAAAAGAAATATGACAAATAAGACACAAACGGGGCAGAATTGGCAGAAATAAAAGTGCGAAATGGAATGAGCACCTTGAAATTAGTAGGAAACGGGAATGGGGCGCCTGAAAACATGAAAATAAATGTATATAAGAGCACAAGAAATATGAAATGTGGGAAATGGCACAAAAGGGTCAAGGGGAGAAGAATTTGTAGAAATAGGGATGCGCAATGAACTGAGCGCATAGAATTTGGTCAGAAAATGGGGTTTTAGTACCTGAAAAGACAATATGAAATATATGTAAAAATACACGTAATTGACATAAGCGAAATTGGCAGGAATAAGACTAAGTTTGACAAGAGTTTGGCAAGAAAGTTAAAGCACACTGGTTTTACAAATGAGCAACAGTATGGCAAGGCTAAAAAGATACCGGTTAAGTACAAATCACGATACTAGGATCGAGACTGAGACGGCTGGACTTCGCATGCCACGGAAACGACATAGCTAGGAGCTCAAGGGACGCCGAGGGTGGGCACCAGTGTGGCACAGAGTGCACACTGGGGCCCCACCCGACATCCCTCTTACTCAGCTCATGCCGTCCCATGGCATGCAAAGACCGGTTGACCTGAAAGAAATAGAAAAATTATGCATCGATAAAGAGATAAATGAAAAAGAACCGGTTGAATGTTTGTTTGCTTCTTTGGTTTTATGGTTTTTATTTCTTTGGTTTAACTGGCTTCGCGTTTCATAGTCCTAAACTTTTGCTTCGCTCTTCCGAGCACCTAATGCCCTGCTTCGCTCTTCCGAGCACCTGTTACCCAAATAATAATAACCTGCTTCGCTCTTCCGAGCACCTGAAACCCCATGATAAAACCCATTGTCCTACATTACCTTTTTGCCAACAATAAGTCCAATAACGCATAAAATGTCCAATAAACGAATAAAACGAACGACAAGTAATATACGAACATAACGAATACGGTGGACGCTGCGGTTTGTTGCTTTGACACTGTCGTCACTGGCGCACCAAAAGAACATTAAAATAACGTAAACAGTAGTGAACATGCGATAAAACCAGTTGCCAAGTGACACATGTTGCCATAGACCGCAGACGTCCTGAAACTATGAATAATACACATTATAGTAACAGTACAATACGAAAATTTTTGGGGTTTTATTAGCATTACGTCAAGGCTTTGTGTAAACTAGTGTGTGAAAATATACTATGTTCTGTATATGGTGAAATTGCATGCGGCAACCACCAGTATCGAGACAACGCGATGTTGCTCGTGAAAAAAAAAAAAAAAAAAAAAAAACAAAAAAAACAAAAAAAAAAAAAAAAAAAAAAAAAAAAAAAACCACAAAAAAACAAAAAAAAAAAGAAATTACACTTAACATGCAAGATAAGGCTAGTAATACAACTACAAACATCGAACGACTTAAGGAACATCTTGAGGAGATGCAGACTCAAATGACAACTATGCAAAAGCGCCTTGACGCCCAAGCTAACAAGAGTTTGGCAAGAAAGTTAAAGCACACTGGTTTTACAAATGAGCAACAGTATGGCAAGGCTAAAAAGATACCGGTTAAGTACAAATCACGATACTATGATCGAGACTGAGACGGCTGGACTTCGCATGCCACAGAAACGACATAGCTAGGAGCTCAAGGGACGCCGAGGGTGGGCACCAGTGTGGCACAGAGTGCACACTGGGGCCCCACCCGACAGTTATTCGGGGTTCGCGTTATTCTTATTATTGACCAGCTCGTAACCAATCTTATCAATGCAGGATACATTTCAAGGGACTAAATAAGAGTATCAAATGATATTTAACGGATTGCTTTGTTTGTCAAATTCAACAAAACAAGCATGCGAATTGTATCTATAAAATTTTCCAGCTTCTTGGAGTATTTTTCCGCTTGATAACTGTACGGTCTTTCACGTCAAATAATTTTGCCGGTAGGTGCACGTTAACGTAATATGATACTAAGACGAAGAACAGTTTAGTATCAGGATATAGCACTACGTTTTATTACACATGCATTTCCAATGTAGAGAAATAATTGTAGAGCATCTGCTTCAGCTGAAAATGAGGCACGTTCTCAGGAGGTTTCGTACTCGGTCGACAGATTATCAGTCCAGCGCGCTAGCAACTGAGCCACGCTGCCTCACAATCAACTGCTATATAGTTTTTCTGTTTTATGCCTTACATGAACCTCAACATACACATGCATTTGGGTTCTTCAATATTTTTACCGCTTCTGCATATGAAGGCACTACATATGCATCAAAGTTTTATCGGTGTGCAGCATTAGCTTGAGGTTTCATTTTGCCTCCATACATCCGCATGTCACATGCTTATCACAAGACTGACTGCGTACCCGAATACAGCGATATCTTGCGTCTGACGGTCAATACGTAATTAATCTTAATGGCTACTGTCGCACGACACGATATTCCGAGATAATGTAACTCCGGGTACTCAGTGTTCGGAGGCCGTCAGCAAACGTTACAGTTTAATTGCAACTAGTACATGAGCACGTATCGGCGCAGCTGGCAAAATTTACGTATTTGTGTAACTGAATAACCATATCCTTTTATATATGGGCAACTTACAGCAAATCGTTAGTACTAATTCAGCAATATAATTAAGCACGTTTTAGTTTAATCATATACATCACTACTATTTGTATTATTCATACATCCTGTTACGCAACCGCTATGACGTCGATTGAAATAGAATCAGCGGAGTATGTTTATATGTATAATAGTAAAATTTGCAATAGGCAATACAGGCAATACGCAGTTATGGCAGTACAACCATAAACAATTTAATAGCAAGAAACTAAAAATTAGATTTCCATAGTAGAAACATTGCTTTATAACGGACATCTTTTGCCTTGCAAAGTGAAATGAATTTCGCAGAAATTTAATCGTTATAATTAACATTTTAATTTTGGAAAGGTTTTATCAAAAACATTAAATTCTGCGCGGAAGAGAGTTCTGATATATTCTCTTTCTCAAAACATAGTATTTACATATAAACAAGTCAATGTGATTGTAATATTTGCAACATCGAGAGATTAAGCATAATGTGCGGCTGTGGTATATACGTACCTCCCGGTTCTTTGCATTAATGATATATTCCAAATGTACATATGACTAATTCTGCGTTTAAACGATGTCCAGAATACGTATTAAGGACGTTGCAGCGTTAATTATATACGTACTTGTCATCGTGGCTGCAAATTTACAACCCCAAAACATGCCTGTCTTGTTTATACATGAAACATTCATTACAACAGCTGGAACGCTGCCCAAAATATGTGTGTGAGGTGTTCCAGCTTTAATATAGATATGGTATGTATAGATTGTTGATTTTGATAGTTACAGTTGTAATTTTAGTGTCGTACGTTTGATTGAACAGTATCTGAAAGAAAATAATTTGCAAAGGACACTACAGATGCTGCAGGTAATGATGTTGTTTGGAGAAATTAGAAGGATATTTCCTAAAGTTATCCATGGAAATTTTTCAATTGCTTAACTTCATTTACTTTTTCCAGGTTTTGTTGTTAAATTGTAACCTACATTCGTGGTTTAGGTATAATTTGTCTCGTAGCTTAGCTGTACACATTTTATGTCTTAATCAAGGATTTCTTTCGTAGAATCTTTGCCATTTCGTATCATATTTTATTGTTTTGTGTTAAGGAAGAAACGCAAATTTCGCTGAATACAGTTGACAGTGTTGACACGTTTATGAATGATATTAACATGGGGCACTGGGACACTGTGCTTAAAGTAATACAACCTTTGAAGTTAAGCGCAAAGAAATTGATAGATCTATACGAACAGGTAATTTTATATTTTGGTAAAAACCTGTAAGAAAGTGTAATTTCCGAATTATGCGCTAAGTGTATGAAAGATACGCCGACGCGAACCCAATTTTTCTTTGCAAATGTGGTTAAAATTTGAAATTTTTAACTTTTTGTGCATGACATCATGTGGCTTTTTTGCTATGAGTTGGTAACGTAATGATATTACCAATATATCTCTGGTAAGGAGGACCACAGTGATGGTTATGTGTAATGGTGATAATATTTTTTGAGTTGTTGACCAGTTTCATGAAATTTGACGCTGTACGCAGCGCGTGTAATTGCCGCAATTCACCGCATAACAATTTTTAGACAAAAGTTTTTTGTTTTTGAAGCACCGCAAAACTATTAATCATGGCGGCACAATAACTCTAGTGTATGGATGTTATCTGTAGGAACAAAATAATTATTCAGTAAATATGTTAATTTTGTCTTAACTTAAATCATACGCTCAAACATATGGGGTGTCGAAAGGTGGATGTCCGTCCATCTGTCCGTTTTAAAAGAATCTTAGGAACAGCTGAGCCGATCTTGATACTTTTTTGTTTGAAAACCAATTATTTTGCAGTGTTAACCTCACCTTGAGGTTTTTGGCTACTGGCAAATTTGCATAATTACTTAAGCCTAATTTAGGACTGTTTAAAGTATTTAACTCATTAGGGTTACAAGCAATCTAAGTTAAGCAGTAATTGGTTTTTGGATGTGAGGAATATGAATAAATAGCCTACAAATCTTCAAAACTAATAATTGAATAGTTAGCTAAGAGCTCATTAGCATATTTGCTTAATTGGTAAGCCTAAATTAGGACTTTTTAAGTTATTTCACTAACTATTAGGGTTACTGCCTGCAGTGTTTTTGGGTAAGAGGAATCTGAATAAATTATTTACAAACCTCCAAAGCCGATAAATTAATAGTCAGCTAATAAGTAATTTGCATAATAGTTTAATTGCTTAAGTGTGTTCGAGCTTCGCTGAATACATGTAGTCCGACTACGACTGGTTACAGTATTGAGTCAGAAAATTTTTTAATTTGTTGCTATCGTAAGCGCTGCATAAGATTTTTGCCATGTAGTAAAATGAGTAAAGTGAGTAGAGACCAAAATTATCTGCAGCAGTCCAAAACCAATTCTATCGTTATTTACTTTTTCGAAAGGAGCATAATGGTAAACAAAGCCCAAGTACGTTTCGGAACGTAATGGTTATCACAAAAGTTTAATAGCGGAGGCAACAGTTTTAGATCTGTTTTCAATATTAACAGATGGTAATTGAATTAATTGAATTGCGCGAACTCGGCGCTGCTCGTTTGCTTGTTCGGCAAACGGAACCGATGCATTTGCTCAAACAACTCGAACCTGAACGCTATGTTCACCTTGAGAATCTTTTGGCACGATCGTATTTTGATCCCAGGGAGGTGAGCAGAACGCCAAGGGGGTATGATTGTTTTGGATTGCAAGGCCGTTTTTGCTGTACTAACATTTTAATTTCTGTTTCTCGGTGTTTGAAAACACCAACATACGAGTACGAAAGTCTCATTTTTAGTGGCGAATATGTTTTACTAATTAAAAAGCTAAGCTGAGTTTTTGAAAAATTGAGAACTTTTGCATTATCTTTTCTGAAACCATCCTAGCACTTGATGGCCTAAAAGCAAAATATTAGTTTAAAGGTAAAACATAATATCATTGTTCAGTTTTAGGCATGGTAAACAGAGTATAATTGAATAATCAAAAATATTAGTTTGCTTTTGTTCCGGTTAAATAGCTTTGTTGAAATCTTCAAGTGTAAGGTGTAAGTACGTTTCTGATAAACGTGATTGACAGCAGAGTCATTGCGATTCTACTTTTCAAAGAAATAATCTAATTTTTAGTAGGTTGTTTATAACCAAATTGTGTCGAAACACTTGAAATATTCTCTTTTTTATATTATTTATCTATCTGTTGTTTGTGCACATGATTTAGGCATATCCTGAAGGTAGCAGTAAAGAAAAACGACGCGTTGCAATTGCTACTGCGTTGGCAAGCGAAGTCAACGTGGTACCACCGTCACGTCTTTTAGCGCTCCTTGGGCAAGCGTTAAAATGGCAACAGCACCAAGGTTTATTGCCTCCAGGTAAGATAAGCTTCCGTGAGTTTTTATCAAGCATCAACTGGAACCGTATTATTGTTTATATCTTCATATTCTGTTAAGTGAGTTTTAGGACTCAAAAATAGAAAGCTCGGCCCAAATGGGAGCCTAATCCGAATATTCAATGTAGTGTAGTTTTGCAGAAAGTTAGTGTAGTACCTAAGTATTAATTTCCATGGGCATTATTACACTGAACGTCATTGAGTAGAATGTAACGCGTACCGAAATTAGCTTTGTGAGCGCTAGCTATATATCTTAAAACTTTCTTACTTAAAAACGTACCGGATTTATATTAATTTTTTCAGGAACTCAGATTGATTTGTTTCGAGGCAAAGCGGCAATTCGAGAACAAGAAGACGAAAAATATCCAACACAGCTGGCTCGGATTGTTAAGGTTAGCCAAATTTGCTGCAAAACTTTGTAGCTGCAAGTCTTTTTTCAGTCATATATGTTTTAATTTTAATGCAATTTTTCACTTTCTGGGAAGGGATATGTAGCAATGAAATGTGTAAATGTCGCATTTAAGCTTAAATGTAATCATTCGGAAATCGAGCTATATTAAAAGAGTTTTGAGTGTGGATAACAAAAAAACCATCAAAACATTCAACTGCTACTAGTATGGAAAATATGCTAGAAACTGCGGTAATAACGGATGTCAGTATCGGTCTCGGTTAACTTCTCTATATGTCTCGGTTTTTGGCAGGTTCTGCATTTAACCGATATCGCTATCCCTGGTGGTTATTTGTGACTGATTGCTTTATGTATATTTAAGCTTGGTTCAAAAGCGCATCCAGAGTGTGCTCAGTTTTCACCCGATGGCCAATATTTAGTTACCGGCAGCGTAGATGGATTCATTGAAGTGTGGAATTTTTCCACCGGCAAACTTCGAAAAGACCTTAAGTATCAAACCCAGGTTTGTTTGTGACACCCTCTTTTGCATTTTTGGTATATATTTTGTATAAGGATACGTTAGACTTGTAATCTTGTAGTTGAAAGAGATGTAAAGGTACTTGAAATGGGAACACTATGTAGTTTTGGGTCCCTCACACGTTTTAAGTCGTACCCGAGATTTGTAGTTTTCCGAAACAAGCAATAGCCACTTTTGTATTGCATATTTTGTGAAATATTTATGTGTTTTTGTAATGATTTTCAGGATAATTTTATGATGATGGAAGACGCAGTGTTGTGTATGAGTTTTAGTCGCGATTCTGAAATGTTGGCAACTGGCTCGCAAGATGGAAAAATTAAGGTAATCAAGACATTGTGGTATGACACTGCAGTTCTATAGTAACGACCAAATGAACAAAATAAATTATTTAGCGGTTCGTAGAATTGAGCCCTGTTTAGAAATAATTGTTTTATATAATGTATAAACCAACTATCTTTCACAGTCACGCGTAGAATTAAGTAAAATCGTCAGGGTTGCGCTATACTTTATTAAGCTGGACGGACGCCGGAGCGCGTCGCCACACGGCGGCGTTCGGTAATTTTAATAAAAATTTTACAGCGCCGGCGTGCGACAAAATTTTAACGTGCCGCGCGCCGTTCAGCGGCGCGCAGCGAGTATAGCACAACCTTAAGGGTTGCGCTTTACTTGTCATACGGCGCCATTGTCACCCGTACGGTGCCGCTTGTCACACGTACAGCGCCATTTGTCACCCGTACGTTGCCATTTGTCACCCGTACGTTGCCATTTGTCACCCGTACGTTGTCATTTGTCACCCGTACGGCGCCATTTGTCACCCGTACGTCGCCATTTGTCACCCGTACGGTGCCTTTTGTCACCCGTACGGCGCCATTTGTCACCCGTACGGCGCCATGCGTAGCCGTCCGTCAATATACTGTATGGTAAACGGTGTCGGACGTCATCAATTGTATAGCGCTACCGTAATTGTGTACCATTCGCAAGTTTAGCCGCACGAGGATAAAACCGAGATCGCAGGCGCACTAGACGAAATTGTGATTATTGCTAACTTTAATAATTCCGTCGGTGGCAGCAGTTACCGTATTAATATGTCGTTCATGTATATAATATAGATCTGTGTTGTTTAGTCCATTACATTGGCCATTTGTATTCAATCAGAACGTAATATCTTCATCTTTTTTTACTTGCAACTCATGTTGTTACTTAGTGTAATTGAAATTTTTCATTTTATTAAAATTATGTATTTTAATGTTTTTTATTTTTATTTTAGGTTTGGAAAATTCAAACTGGCCAGTGCCTACGTCGTTTTGATCGCGCGCATGGCAAAGGTGTTACTTGTGTAATGTTCTCAAAGGACAACTCGCAGCTATTGTCAGCGTCATTTGATCAGATGATTAAGTTAGTTGTTGACATTTTTATTTATTTTTGTTTTAATTGAATTATTTTTAATTACATTTAACGACATGCTTCATTCGACAATATTTTCACATAAGTGCGAATTGTCTAAAAATCTATCTACAGTAGTTGTATTGCTTTTAATATTTACAACTTCTAATTGGAGGAGTATTTTCCTTTAAAAAAGGTTGAATGAAATGTTGTGCTTGGTTTTCGTGCACATGATTTTAGAGTGGAAGTTATTGCATATCTGATAAATTTGGCTGTGCCGACAACATTGAAAACAAGTATCACTGTGGTACTATGGACTTGCTTATAATGAGCAAGACATTAACAAGAAAGAACAAAACGCAGCACTGTTCGAATTTTTAAAACATTAAATCTGAGGTCATCGTCAAACGAAAAAACCCGTGAATTGTTTAGTAACACCAAGAGTGGATGATCCCTTAAACAAGAGTACGCAAAACGCCTTGTTTTGCATGGAACTAAATCTACCAGCACTCGTTGCGTTTTGGTCCTACCACCCCCTCATTTTGGTGGGGGGGGTCAATTTTACGTTCATTACACGTGTGTCCGCCAGCCAACACCGAAAACATAATCGAACCACTTTTCAGTATATGAAAACAGCACATGAATTTCAGCATCTATGAAGATTTTGACACCCCCCAAAAAATAAGGGGGGTTGGTAAGCCAAAAATGCAACGCGCGCTGGGTACATTTTTTTCTACATAGAATGTACCCAGTTGCATACTCTTGTTAAAGGGTATCATGCACTCTTGGTAACACCAAGACCAAGAGTGGATGATCACTCTTTATAACAAGAGTGTGCAACTGGGTACATTCTGTGTATTAAAGAATGTACCAGCACGCGTTGCATTTTTGTTCGCCCGCCCCCCTTAATCACGGGGGGGTTAAGCAAGAGATTAACAATAAAGTATGCTTCAGTACACCTACCCCCCTCATTTAAGGGGGGTCAACTATGTTGTTTAATCACACTGAAGATGAGTGTATGTGCATACAGACCCCCTTAAACAAGGGGGGTTGGCCAAAAACGCAACGCGTTCCGGGTACATTCTTTAATACACAGAATGTACCCAGTTGCACACCCTTGTTATAAAGAGTGATCATCCACTCTTGGTAACACTGACCATTAACCTTTTTATCCTTTTGTGGGGTTGGAATCTGGAGGCAACTGAAGAGTGTTGAGAATAAGAAATTCAAGCTGGTTCAACGTCTGAAATTTTTATTGTTATATATACTTTTCTTCTAACTGTGACTATTCGATATTTACTTCTGAAATCATGTTACGAATGGTATTTTCAACTGAAAGATCTTGCTTTATATACACTTTGTAGGTATCATATTTATAGTAAAATGCAAGATTAGATTGTGTTGTATATTTAGAATTCATGGATTGAAAAGTGGCAAAACACTAAAGGAATTTCGTGGTCACACGTCCTTTGTTAATGATGTCACATATTCAGCAGACGCTCACAGTTTGATCTCTGCGTCTTCCGATGGTACTGTAAAAATATGGAATTTAAAAGTGAGCTTTCTGAGCTAGTTAACTGTGTGTATAAATGTAGCCATACATGAGAAGTGAAATTCAGTGATAGGCCAGGGCTATCGCTGGTTTCGTAAAGGACGCTGAAACTTTAAATAGCCCTCAGCTGTAAGAGATCTCACTCATACACCATGACTATCACACGCTCTGCATCGCGATAGGCTTGGTTTATGTGAGAGCATTTGGTATTGTTGACAAAATTGTTGTGAAGGATGCATTATTAAGAGTATTGTGGCTGTAAGAAAAAGTTCTCAGGACACATTTTGCGTTGAAAGCTTTGGTGTACAGAACAATAATTAAAGATCGTTTTATAGTGTGAAAACGTGACGAAAATTTTTGTTTGTATTTGTCAGAGCACTGAATGTATGAGTACGTTCAAATCATTGGGTGGTCTTTCATCCGGCGACATTACAGTCAATAGTGTTCAGTTGGTACCTAAAAATCCTGAACAATTCGTTGTATGCAATCGGTCAAACACGGTTGTCATTATGAATATGCAAGGACAGGTAAGTGGTTTTGTAATTTGGATACAAAGTTTCTAATTTGTAAATAAGGTGAGCTGAAATTATAGCAGGAAAGTGCTTTCTTGCCAGTGATCATTAGGGTGACAGATTGGCTCAGCCTCCCAATAGAAAAAATTTGGGGTGTCTAGCGTAGTTTTAGTACACTTTGCAATTCTTGTGCCGGCTTTTAGCCTGGGTACTTTTCTACAGTTGATAACAAACAGACGTAAACGGAGATGTTACGCTTAGAAGTTAGGATTAGAGCAATGAAAACACATTGTGTACAGCTGCAATATTTGTATTTAAATGATTAGGTTTGGGTATGCACGTCGTTATTTATTTACTGTCCTACCAGGTGTACTAAAATGGCTGTCTATTAGTTGGTGATAGGTATTGCTACTTTTGAAATAGTAGTAGGTGAGGTTCGTAATTAAACATAATTCTAATTTGCTCTGTCCTATTTGCGAGCCGATTTATTTCCACAGTTGCTGCAGTTAGCTTAGTTGAGAACTTATCACTAACATGCGACAGGTGCTACGACCGGTTGAGATTACTATTGGACCTGTTATAGCTCTTGGTTATTCATTTTTATGTGTTTCAGATTGTCCGAAGTTTTTCAAGCGGTAAACGTGAAGAGGGTGATTTTGTGTGCAGTCAAGTGTCGCCTCGTGGTGACTGGATTTATTGTGCCGGCGAAGATAAAACCCTTTACTGTTTCTCAACTGCATCTGGCAAACTGGAATCTACTGTGCATGTAAGTTTGAATACTTTCTGTACTTTATAAAAACAGGAATTGTTTCATTTTATTTTCTAACATTTCATTTTATCTGACAATCGGGTGGTACTAATACATTTGCTAAAGACTGAAAGTTTGTTGTCTAAATTTTTTGGATTGTTGAATTGCTACGCTTTTACTGCATTTACAGCCCTACACAATAAATTCATGGGTTTTAAAATATAGCAATCGGCAAAGTTGTGCTTTATTACGTTTTAGTAAAGGTTGATTTACTACAAATTTGTAGTTTTAAATTTTTCAGGTCCACGATAAAGATGTCATTGGGATTTGCATACATCCGCACCAGAATATTCTGGCAACTTATTCTGAAGATGGAACTTTAAAATTGTGGAAACCATGAGTTTTGAATAATTGTAATGTTTATATTATGAGCAGTTCATGATGAGATTTGTGCTAGCTTCTTTGGATTGAAAGAGTATCAAATGCACGTGGGGCATGAGTAGCAGGTAAAGTGGACCCAGTGGTTTGTTCCGAATGCGGTTAAGGAAAATATTTAGTCTGTTAGAGTTTTGGTGTAATTGATTTTCGGGTTTAACATGTGAAATACAAAATTTAGTTGCAAATACTATTTTTTGCTAGAGGATCAATGAATTGAAAATATTTACATGACCGAAATATGGGTCTGAAATGTTTCAGTCTTAATGGTGTTAAATGCAAAACTCAGTTTCATAAACGATTAAGACAAATATTTCTAAAAGACATGTTTTGCAGATTTTTCAGACATGAGTCTTAAAACCAAGATTTTCCAGGAATGCCGAATCAAAAATTAGGAGCTAATTGTTCAACCAAATTTTCAAATTTTTGCAACTTGAGATGTGTGCAAAACGTAAACTTAGGTCGGGTGGAGCCTACGCTTAACATAAGTATCCCTGAAAGTGTCCATCTCAATAATTCAAAAGTTTTGTTTATTTGTCCGATAGTAAACTGTTCTATTGTGTTGAACCACGATCTTATTGCCATCACCGATCTTGTTAAAAATTTAAAATAGTGCTTTGTGTGCAGCTTCTCGCTGGCGAGGTTTTATTCACCATTTATTTCAGAAATGAAAATGTGATTGTTATGGTCGCCTGGACATAGTTTTTACATTTTCAAACGAGGCTAAACGGAGTTCATTATTTTATTTTTGATTCGGATTTCATAAATTTTAACATTTTTTGGAGTTTACCAGCATTGCTGAGCATTTGGCGAATGTTGTCAACAGGGTGTATATAACCGGTTATCCATTTCCGGAAAAATCGGTGTCCGTTTACGTTATAGAAATAACGGAAATTCAGTTATTTTTACACTCAAAATTGGTTATGAATCACGTATATATCGCAATTTTTCGTAACACATATACTGCAATTGTTGAAAATGAACTAAAGATTACGATATTCATCCAAGATCCCAAACATTTCGATGTGTCCGCCATTTGTTCTTTAAAATTTTTGAAAGACCGGTGAATACATGCACGCTTCAATTGTGTTGGTGGAAAAATGAAACATTGTTGAAACTTATATAAATTCAATATCTTTTCCGTTTCCGTTAATTTTACTATCTGATTTACACCCTGGTTTTGAATATTTTTCCCAATACTATCAATCTGAAAGAAATGCTAACCCAGAATTTTTAAATTTATAAAGAATGCGCTATAATGAGCATGTTCAAAATGCATCTATAGATATACCTAATAAAGCCAGACAAACTTTATATTAAGATAAAGTGTTGAGTTGTATCTTAAATTACTGTATTTCGATTTAGTAATTCAAAACGTACTCGCAACACTGTGGCTTTACGCACTTCGCTTTGGTTTTAGTCGTGAACAGTGTGCTTACGAAACTACATTCTGGCCAATGTTGCGTGTCAGGCTGTACCGTTTTCCTGCGGGACAAAACGTTGGTTTAAGCAAGCTTTAAACTAATTTTCCGCATTAGGGATAAGCCTTTAGGAATCCGCTTTAGCTAAATGTAGCACCCCTAAAAACAACATTGGCCACCTTTCCAAGCAACTAGGCAGCAGCAAGTTTTAGTTTTCCGATTATAAGTATTTCGCTAAACGTTACTGTTATCATCTCTGAATATATATACAATTTGTGCCCCTCCTATTCATTATTCATCAAGATTCTTGGTAGTGGTGTATGCTAGTGTCACAAGCATTTAGGTTTTCCCACTGTTAGTCACTCTAATCCTTCAATTCCTTTGTACCACTGTAGGAAACAGACTCATATTTTACTAGGATGAGCTAAGGTAGCTCTTTTATCAGTGTCAGGTACAGTTTGCACCGTTGAAATGAAACAGCTCTGTAGGGCTTTGACATCGAAGTTTTCTCAGTGAATCGCACACTTGTCACCTGGTGCTCTTTATTTAATTTCCCCTTCTCTCAGTCAGGGGGTCGAGTACTGTTACAAATTCGTTCCGATAAATCTGCTCTGTAGTACGGGCGTTCTCTATGGCACGCGAACCAATACGGCCATGGCAGCGCATAGGCGTTGGCAAGTTCTCCAGCTTCGTAAACCCGGTTTTCACTAGGTTCATAGTAACATCGATCGTTGATCCAAAATCCATAATAATAAAGCAGTAGGGGACGCAGGGTGGGTAAATTTTTTTCAAGGGTCAAATATAAATACCCCCTATATAGGGGTTTCCGTAACGCTATTCGATGATGGTTTACAGGGGTCGATGCAAACGTAGTCGCGAGCTCGAAACAGTAGCCACGCAAATCGTCACGGGATTGACGGTACGCGTACGCTTCGTTGTAGAACATAAAAGCGACATGGCGCCGTTCGTCAACGAATGCACACGCGTAGCGAATCCCGGGCGGTAAATGATTTGCGCCGACCTGAAATAAGTATGGCATAATTCGAATTGAAATTGAAACTTCAACCTCCACCCACATCCACAGAAAAGCAACATTTATAAGCATGTGAAATTTAAATCTACCGCTTTTGATGCAAATTTGATTTATTTTGACTTCTAAATTCGCTGCAGCTAACCCAATAATAGGAAGGGCAACATATGAGACAAGGAATCCAGCTTATTTAGATTAGTGTTAGGCTTAATAGGCGTAAGCTTAGATTATAGGCTTAATAATGTGACCGTAAAAGCAACAGAAAGTCTGTATATCACTGAAACTGTGTTTGTGGACCCGAAGCGGTTGCATTATACGAAACGTCAAGTCTGGTCAAGAATTTTGACTCATTGCGAAAGTTCTAACGCCACTAACGAGTTATGCGAGATTGCTTTATGCCGTCTATGCCATCTCTTCAAATTTTTTTATAAGGTGCATTGCCCTGACTACGGACCATATGTTTTACGGTGATGTATGATGAGGCCGGTGGCTAGCCGGATATTTTAATGAGCCAAAAAAAAAATTCAGTATCGGAGCAGAGGTCAGCTTAGTTTGCCTAAGACGGAACCGGAGGCGAAAAAATAGTAAATATGTGATTTTGAATTTGCAAATTTTAACATTTATCAGTTATGTTTCACCGCACATTTGGCTTTATCCTTTTCTCACATGAATATTTTCTGTTTCACATGAAAACCAATTTCAAGTTAAGAGATTCTCGAACGCCGCAGACTGGACTGAGAGGCCTTTACTATCACCACTCAGCTATACAATTTGGACGCTCGAGCCCGAGGGCCTTTCACGTCTTGTAACGATATAGTATTACCTCGACGCGTAATTAACGCAGTTTACACTGTGTATCGTGCCAAAGTTAACTCTATGTGAGGAGTCAAGCTTACTATTTTAGAACTTTCAGTATTTTATAAAATTGTTCTAAATTTCAAACAAACAGAGCACAGCTTTTATGAAAATACATAAATTTTGATTTTGCTAGAGATTCTGGAACAACCTCGGGCAAAATTTTACCCGAGTCGAAGACAAATCTCCGACTACACCATACTGTGGGCTCGAGTTTGACAAAGAAAAAACATTTTACCATATACGCGGATGTAAAATATATTCCATTCATCACAAAAAGCGATGCCATAATTGATATCGATAATATAAGCATTGTCACGTAGAAGCACGCGGATGTATTTTTGACACATGAGCGTGCAAACTTTTGCCTATGATAAAATGCGTTTCGCCGACAAGTATAATGGTAGACGCATGGTGAACAACATGCACCAATCATTAGGAAATATAGCAATGAGCATAGTGTGAGGCAGCCGCAGCCGTGTAACGCCTAAAATTAAAAAACATTGCCAATATTTTTTAGTTTTGACCAATGTAACACATTTTGAAATATTACTGTAGTGACCAGAATAACAGGGGGGACTGATATTGATTTGGCCTCGCCAGAGGGTACCCCTGTTATTCGGTTACGGACTGTTATTTATTTTTAGCCCACGCTCCACCACCCTTCGCTACTGATATATATCCGGTACTGCAATTTCTGAGCAAAACAACCCATACTGTGCACCAGCCTATACGTTTGTATTTTTCGGTTTTGAGGCTTTTGTGATAGCTTGAAACCTTTCATGTTATTCAGCGCAGCTTTCTTTTGCATATAAAATTATTCTACTGTCTTGTCACACTTATACACATTTTATAAAAATTGATTATTATATTGGGGGGATCGACCACAATTTTGTCTAGTTTTAATAGCATAAAGCATGTTTAAGTGTTCGTTCAATACCACCGGAGTACTTACCGAAAACATGTTGAAGCTGCGCGTTTAGTGCCCTGATTGTATAATGGGTGTTATTTTTCGCAGCGTACTTAACATTACCCAAGCTATCTACAGCATCGTCGCAAACACTTACATATCGACAAAATTTGCATTTTGGCATACGCATCTTTTTCGAGGTTCGACCACTAGCACAGGTTCCACCAGCAGCGTTCATACGTCGACCGTTGTTGCAATGTTGTCCAGATTGGCAGTGATGCGTTCCCACTGTGTTCAGTGAAGACCCAAAATCACCAGTCGATTCATACGCTGGATTTGACCCACCGCCGCGACCAATCGCGTTGCTTTGATCACCGATAACGTCATTATTATTAACGATGACGTCATCATTAGCACCGATGACGTCGTCGTCGTCAATGTCGTCATCTGATTGATCACGACTAGTTGTGTCACCAGCCGATGACTCATCACTAGCGCTGCGTTGATTATGCGATGACGTCATCGTTGATAGTACTCGCGGTGACCGTGTCGTTAAATGGTTACCTCGAGTAGCGTCGATTGCGTCATCGCCAGTGAGCGCGGTGGCAGCGATGACGTCATTATGGTGATGAACGGCTTGACCGTTGCCAGGTGTCGACATCGTTGTCATGACAACTGCGTCTGGCGTATCCGCATCGGCGGCCACACTATCGTGTGGCGGTCTCGATGGCTTTTTGGGAAACGTTAGCGAAAGACTCAGCTGAAATTTATCAAAATGTAATTTTCCGCGTAGAACATATCTCGCAACAAAATGTGCAAATCTTACGACTAGCATTTGTGTAACATTTGGGCAAATTATAATACATCTGCAACAGAGTTTGTGATATTCGGTAGAGTTAAAATAGATTATGTTGTTAGAATTGCGTCACGCCTCCCAGAATGGTTTTCTCGATGTTTCCTTCGTTTTAATGCCGACGTGGCCGACGGGTAATAGCAGTGCTTACGGAAGCACTTCCTGCAAACCCCCACACTGGGTGGCGACCCTTGTGGCTTCATCTTGGCATACTAAAAAATTTTCGCGAACCACGAAGTTTACGGCTGTGAAACATCTTTTATTGGAGCCCCTCGGAACAGTTCGGGGGGCGACTATCCTAACGCCGGCAAGCTGGACTAAAACTATTTTTCTAATTTTTGCCTAAATATTAAGAGAAAGCCGAGTACTCCCTTGCCGCCACCGTAGCTACGAGTCATGTTTGTATGCGTGCATATCATTAATTGTATAGCTTACACGAATTGGCCAGCATTCGTCATAAATGTGTGGCCGTCGTGACGTAATGCCAAGAACGCTTCGAACGTCATCCAACGATGATTGGCCGGAGGGATCGCGTTTGAGCTCCGTCAGTGGATCACTTGATGCCGAATAAGACCTGTATATGCGGCTAATTCGCTTAGAAGTAAAAACTAAATCGATCAAGAAACACCTTATCAATGGGATTTAAGCTGCTAATAACCCATATATAAAACAATAAAAAAGTTCAACATGCAGCCTAAGCCTAAGCCTAAGTCTAAGCCTAAGCAAAAAATATAATCTACAATCTAAACCTACTCTTTTATAGACCCACCAGAAACCTGGATGCCCCTTAAAGTAACATAGGCCGTTGGTAAAATTAAAATTGGCAGCCCAAATAACAAGTCATGGAGTGAAAAATAAATAAGTCTGTAACTTTAATAGCATTGGTACTTTTTGTTGAAGCAAAATATACTTTAGTCTCATCGTTCTTGTTTTAAAAGGTCCATCCCTAATGTATGCATAAATTGACATTACTGCAGAACAGCTGTGGGTTTAAACATTTTTACTTTAAACGAGTTTAAAGAGGGCGCTTCTATACCGGCTTTACCACAAAGACACTTCCAGGATTTCGTTTCGGTAGGGGCCAATCTCGTCAAAAACTTTTGTGCGAGCAATCTTAGCGAGCGAGAGAAGTTTTTCTCCTGTGCATGTAAGGGTTGCGCAATACTTTTGTTAATGTGAGGCGCCGTCCTGTTATCTGTACGGCGCCGTCCATTACCGTGCGGTATTGTACGCAAATAACTGCCGTACGATAACGTATCATGACGGACGGTGACGGACAGCACCGCATGGTGACGGACGGCATCGTGCGGTGGCGGATGGCGTCGTACGGGTGACGGGCGGCGCAGTACAGGTGACGGACGGCGACAGACGCCGGACGCGTCACGGACAGCGCAGCACGACAAGTGTAGCGCACCCTTGTCACATCCGTCACTACACGGTATCGTACGTAAGTTATTTGTTTACGATACCGCACGGTGACGGTCGGTGCCGTACGGATGACGGACGTTGACGGACGGCGCTGTACGGGTGACGGATAGTGACGGAAGGCGCCGGGCGTCAGCAAAAGTAAGCGCAACTTATACTTTGCACCATGTGAAATTACTTTTTTCGAGCTTGTTCACAATTTTCAAGAAGAATACATCCCCTGTCCCGTTTTGGGAAACGTATTTCTAAGCCCAAGCGTAAGCGTTGCAAAAATCTGTCCCTAAGCCTAATTCTAAACCTATAAGCCTACACCTAAGCAAAAAAATGTGATTTAGAATCTAAAGTTACTGTTTCATAGACCCAACAGAAACCTGAACGCCCCTTAAAGTAACATGGGCCCTGTTTTGTATACGTTTCTGCTTTGCAATTTTACATACTGTAGTGACCCGAATAAGAGGGGAGACTGATATTTATTTAGCATCTCCAGAGGGTACCCCCCTTGTTATTCGGTTACGGACTGTTATTTGTTTTTAACCCACGCTCCGCCGCCCTTCGAAACTGATATATATCCGGTACTGCAACGATCCGTTTAATTAAAACGTTTGTCTCGTTTCAATAGTTTGAGCGATAATAAAAGGTTATACTTAGGAATGTACTTTCAAAATTTAAGTCACTTTAAAGTTTCGAACTCAAATTATTAGGTCCTGGAGTTATTTATGCGTTACAATTAGGGTTAATTGACATTTATGGACTCTAATTAGGGTTTAGGGACTGTATCCGCTTACACACTCTATTAGGGATACGGACTCCTATTGCTTCTGACCCAAAATTGGGACCCCCTCTTATTCGGGTCAATACAGTACCGTGGTTTCAGAAAAAATTATGTTTGTTTGATTCACTAATACCTCATTGAATAGATATGCTTGTATGCGTAAATGGTCATTGTGACACGCCAACCAAGCGATATGATGGTGGACACACACGCGAGAACCTGAGGCCAAATGGCAGTGAAATCGGCGGTTGATGGCGCATGAGGAACCGTACATGCGGACAGCAGCCAATAATTGACCAATGTCATTGGAGTATCTTCGAATAGCATTATCAGGAAAGACAGCCTGTCAAAATTTTAATATATTATAGACAGAGTTTTTGTTTTATAAAGTTTCGATTGAACAGCTTCTTGTGTTGAAAACTGATACGGAGTCTAAAAATCTATAAATAAAAAACCCCCAAGGGATGATTTGAGAGCTGTAACTATGTTGGCTACGCCCGTGTATGCAAAACTGTTAGTAATGTCACCGAAAAGCGACTAAATTAATCGTTTTTAAATCAAAGTTTAACAGATCATTAACGATTGTTCAATAAAGCAGTCCGTTTACCTGACAAAAAGTAGTTACGTTGGTTAATAAAATGTGGTTTACCTCCTCCGGATATCTTCTTCTTGGAACGTCACAGCTTTTGAAACTTGCTTCCATACTTACAGATTAACAACTTTTGAAATAAACCCCAAATATAAGAGCCAAACAGCGGCTCAATGATTTTGAAAAATTGTCATTTTTAATAAATTGAAACTATATGATCTCCCTGCGCACTTCATTTCCAAACACTAGATGCTTGTGCTTTTCTATTCTAAACTGACATTGCGTTAGTAGTATATATATGCACCATAATTTGTTTTCTCTACACTGTAAAAAATAGTGAGTCAAAACGACTCTCTCCGAAATAGGCTTTTCCTGACTACACAAACTGAGTCAACTTTGACTCCGAGAGAGTCAATTTGACTGCCTATTTTTTACAGTGTACGCGTTGTTTTGTGTAGGGCCGTTTTTGTACGATTAACAACACAATACATTTAAAGTATTTATGTGCCCCCACCCAAACAAAAATTCTGGCTACACTCATGTACCTGAAACAGTTGAGGTCAGTGAGCCACGAGCAAAATTTGGCAAAAATCAACGCGCATCCACCGCGGTATGGCTCAATTTCCATGCCGCGGTTGCGAAACGCCGTTTCCATACACAAAAAGAACACCAAAAATGTAAATATTGAGCCCATTGTTGAGCTGCCTATCATCACCCAAACAACCCAATCCTGAAACAAAAAACATGAAATTTAATCTGAATGAAACTGAAAAACTGTGGTTTCATATTCGTTTTAGGGGTGTCTCGATTTCCTGCAGGACTGCAACTGTCTTACTTTTATGCATCATATATACCATTTATTTGGTTAGATTAATCTTGGGCGTGCTTACACTGCAAAAAATGATGAGTCAAATTGACTCTCTCCGAAATAGGCTCTACGGGACTACTTACACAAATTGAGTCAAATAGAACTGCGCCAAAGTCAAATGTGCGACTAAGTGAGTCAAATTTGACTTTGGCGGAGTCGAATTTGACTCAGTTTGTGTCGTCCCATACTATTTCGGAGAGAGTCAATTGGACTCACCATTTCTTACAGTGTAGTTTTAGACTTATTTTTTCCAGTTTGTTAGTTTTAGATTTAAGCTTATCTGAGAAATAATAGTAACGTGGGACAAATTTGCATACTTTTAACCATCTGGTACCGTTTTGTCAGTTTACCTATTACAATGTTGCTAGCAAAATTGCAGGAACTGCGAGAGTTTATTTTAAACTCGATTATTTGCAGTTAGTAACTTATATTTTATGCTTTTTGATGTTCGAGGCTATTCAGATGCATTTTTTACTTTAATGATTTATTACGTTAACCAACTTTCGAGTAAACAACGGTGTTTACAAAAGGACTCCCAAAATCGCAAAAATCTACATTTGTGTACAAAATTTGAAATTTAGTAGTAGTTTTAAACTGCGAAAATAATATTTGCAAAACAATACTGTATCACCGTATTGTGAATGTTGCGTTTCTTGCAGTGGTTGATATTTGCAAACACGCAGCATTTCAATGATTTCGCTGCAATTTTCGTGAAAAACTGTCAAAAACTTAAATCACATCATTGATGCATTGCGCAGCGAAGACATACGGCTACGTGGTCTAGTGGTATGATTCTCGCTTAGGGTGCGAGAGGTCCCGTGTTCAACTCACGGCGTAGCCCTTGTGTTTTCGCACATACAATGCTAAATTTTTTTAGAATGATTTACACTTCAAACACAATTCTTTGTGCTAAGTTTTTTTGGAATGGTTTAGCCGCCAAAAACAAATCTACATATTTAAAAGCCCGAGCGCCACGCATACGTATTTTGGTCAGCGGTTCACCAGATTTGTATATCCATATGCAAATTTGTTTTTACGCTTCTGAGTGAAAAATTCTGAAGATAGAAGATTGTTGTTTACTTTTTCATTTTGTTGTTATTCTATAAACACGAAGCATGTTTGCTGTATACGTATATTTTAACAACATGTATGTAATTTGTATACAGCTTAAAACATTTGTATTGGAATTGAACTTATAATTGTCAATCAAATTTCAAGGCTTAAGCACAGACTTGCTTGAACAAATTCGCCATGCCAAAACACAGTGTATTTTAATGCAAATTCCATAATGTCATGCGTAGACTAGGTGACCGTTGAGGGGGTAGTGTGCTTCATACAGAAGCCAAAAAAGCTTCAGTGCGCTGCACACTGAAGCCCTGGTGTACGCATAATATTAGGAAATTTGCATAAAAGAGTTGTATATGTGTGCAACTACAAATTACTAGTCGTCTTTATTACTAACATAATTATCATTATTAAATTTGTATCATTATTGTCAAGGGAGGGTCTTAGGGGGATGGATGAATTAACAATAATTTAAGCATTGTACGTAAAATTTGCATCATAGCGCAGTTTCGCTTGCCAAGGTATTAGCTCGTAAGCGCCTTATCCTGGATCCGCCGCGAGTCATTGTTACTATATTTTCTTTATTATTTTTATTTTTACTATTGCAATATTATTATCACTATTGGAAGTGCGTTGCTTTAACTTACTTTCAATTCAAATACAGTCGCATTATTAGTGCCAACACGATAAGTATGCAACCAATCAGTGACATTGTTAACAAAATAAACGAAAAAGCTTCCAATGTACAGCGTTTGCAGGCAGGATTGACTCAGTCCTAAAATAGTATAATAATCAAATTCAACTTTTAAAATATAAATGCGCCATTTACACGTACAAGTTTTTGCGGCGAAAACTCGCTTCTGCAACTTGTACGAAATAAATGCAGCAGCAAGTTTTTTCAAAGAAACATTCCGATTGGTCAATCAAACTGCAGATGCAAAAAATTCAAGTGACTTGCAAATGCGTTCACAGAAGCGAATTAAATTAAATAGCATGAATTTAACCGAGCCTCCGCCACCCTTCGTTACTGACATTTATCCAATACTGAAATTATCCTTTGAATTAAAACGTTTATTTGTCTTGTATCAAAAGCTTGAGCGATAATGCAAGGTTAGAAGTACTTAGGAATGTACTTTCAGAACTTAATATGCGTTAACGTTTCGAACTCAACTTAATTTGTTCCTGGAGTTATTTATGAACTACAATTAGGAAGATTTTACATTTATGGACTCTAATTAGGTTTTAGAGACTCTATCCGCTTACGGACTTTTACTAGGGATACGGACTTCTTTTGATTCTGACTCAAAATGGGGACCTCTCTTATTATCCCCCTCTTGTTCGGGTCGCTACAGTATATTATAATGTTTGCTTCACAAAGCTGCATACAAACGGAAGAATTTTCAGTTACTGCCTCGGTCTATAGCTACTGCTGTCGCTTACTCCATCGTCTACGTGGTATCATAGCTTTTCGTGGAAACTGTTGCCATTCCTGCATATGATAATCATAATAGTAGTGTCCTGCGGCATTCAACCGACTCTCAATGCCAACATTTGGTTCGTCCCTGCCGAGCGAATACACATCTGCAAGGCGACCTATATCCGACGGGAGCGCTCCGTGTTCAGGATATATTACTTCTACTCCAAGCGGATTTTCTACTCCTGTCAACATTTGATTAATGTGTGCGACTTGTTGGCTGTGTAAATTTGTTGCCTGGTGGGTTTCGGTGTCTTCTTGTGAAGTTTGCGCACCCTCCGTGCCAGCGGCACGTGACACTTTAAATATCCGTTTCAGTTTGCGTAATAAATACAAACGGCGCATTCATATGTAGTGTATAAAATTTTCACAGTTTGCAAAGCCAATTTGGCTTATTATAACCTAAAATTGGTACAGTATACTATATTTTACAGATATCTCTTTGTAGTTTTTAGGTTTTAGGTTTCCGCGACAAAATCAGAACTTAAAATTGACACATATATAGCATACAGTAAAAAAATTGCGTTTCATAACTATTGCCTGATCACATCATTTCAGAAGTTTTTGCATCCGCCGCTGCAGGGGTCACAACCCCTATGACTTAACTATTAGGTGCGGCCTCCGCCATACCAGAATCCTGGCTATGAGAGATACGGCTTGTCTCTAGGTCGTATTTTGTAAAAAGGTGGGGTACGATAAGAGATTTCGAAAGGGACGCAGGGCGCTTATAATGGACCCAATTCTGGTATAATACTTAGAAATCATTCTACCGGTTGCCCCTAAACTTATATATCAACTTCCAAAGAAGCAGAACAGAAAGTGATGTTTTTAATTTCAAGCGAGCAAATGCCTACAGTTACAGCTATAAATGAGTCTTGTATGGGTAGCGGCTCAATATTTATCGCCACGCAGCCTGAAAGACCAAAACGACAGAGTTAAAAAGTCTGTTTGCAAATTGTTATACGGTGCCATGTGGCCAATTCCTGTGTGTTGCCGTACGACACTTGCCGGCCATCATTAAAATATTCAAAAAGTGTCGCACTGCCCGTAACTTTTAAAACTGAAAAACTCCGATCTTCTATATCATTTTAGCAGGCTTTTTTGCAAACAAAATCAATGTGATCGAGACAGAGTTTCACATTTTCAAAATGGAGTCGAGTTGAGTTGTTTTGGATAACTAGCACAAACTGTGAGTCGCATGCTACTCGTGCGGGTATCAGCGGGTAAACGCGAGTTGTGTAAAAAACGTTGATGTGGGTATACGCGCGGCAAAAAATTTAAAAACCGTGGTGAAAATTTGTGATCCTTTGCCCACCGAAAATTTGGGCAACAAACAACTGACAAGGTTTAACTAAATGTGCCTAGTGTTGCTTGCATTGCTGGGTATCGCAGTGTACAACTACTAAATATTTGCCTATGACTCTGGCAAAAAAATTTAAATCTGGCATCAGGTAGAATGTTTGCTGGAAGTTTTCACAAAATTCAGCAGTGACATTTTTCGCATTTTAAATGTTTCGTTTGTGCAGTTGTTTTACGTCCAAAAACGGTGATAAGGATTGTGGCGACGGGAACGCGCGTCCTATCTTATTCGTCGAATCGGACTAAAACATTTCTGAACCTCTAATCCATAATTTGTAATTTTCAACAATTTCTGAAAAATGTCTAAAAAATTTCCGGCGCGCACGTAAATTAAGCATATTCTCAGTGTGAGATTAATAACACAGCCTAGCTTTCAATACTGCAAAGAGTCAAAATTATTCTCATCGAAAGAGGTTTTTCCCAACTACACAAACTGAGTCAAAATTCGACTCCGCTAGTGTCAAATTTGAATAGTCGTGAAAAACCTATTTTGGAAACAGTCAATTTGATTAACCATTTCTTGCAGTGTAGTGGAATCTTACCATATAAACATGCATTTTCAATGCTTGCGACATCCACGATACCCTTGATGTCCAAGTGTATGGGTGCACCCCTATTTTACACTTGCTGATCAGTGTCTGGGAAACCTTCGGGTAAATTTCAAAATTCATACTTGAGGAGTTTTTTCAAAAAACCTAAAGACTAACTTTTGACAGCAATGCAGAAACACACTCTCTCTTTTCAGAAGTTGCAATGCCTCTTAAACATTTTCCTCCACATTTTTAGTTAAGGCTTAGGCCTAGGCTCAAGCTCAGACAGGCACAGGCTTAAACTTAGCGGTAAGGGCCAATGTAAAGAACAGGGGCAGAGCAGTATTATAAGCGTATTCCTAAACCTAAGCCTAAACGTAAGAATGAGCATATTCCTAAGCCTAAACGTAAGCCAAGTAAAAAAATTATTCTAAAGCGTAAGATTACTCTATTACAGTCACACGTAAAAACGTTCCGCCCCAGGGCCATCATACGTTAACCGCTCAACAAAAAGACTTTATAACCATGTCGACTGTAGCCGTTAAAAACATATTTATTTTTTAACTTAATAACACCAAGAGTGGATGATCACTCTTTATAACAAGAGTGTGCAACTGGGTACATTCTGTGTATTAAAGAATGTAGCCGGCACGCGTTTCGTTTTTGGCCTACCCCCCTTATTTGGGGGGAATCGTTGAACCAATATTTTGAATTTTAGCTAAAGTCGCTCCGATTATATTTTAACTCCTGTGTTTACTATGTAGATTAAGTGGTGACTACCCCCCTAATCAGGAGGGGTTGAGCAAAAATGCAACGCGTGCTGGTACACTTTGTGCCATGCACAGCCCAAGCAGTTGCACACTCTTCTGCAAGGTGGACATCATCCACTCTTGATAACACTGATAGGTATTTGCTTGAAACGTGATTCGTGAGATAGATGGGAACCGAATAGAGTCCATGTCACGCTGAAACTCTTAACTTATGATTTTCTAGGAAGGCGGGCAAAAATTTTCTCAACTCAAACAAAGATATCCTGTTGTATTTTATACTCTGATCAAATATTTTGCCAAATTTTTACAGTAAAATCAGACCCTTAATACACCTTGTTCCGCACTTCGGAATCCTACCAATGTTGAAATGTTGGATAAGCCACGCATATGCTTTCTTAATTGAAACTTGATATCGTGGCGTAGGGTTTTATTTTGCAGAAAAATTTCTTGTCATTCTGTTGTGGTTTAATTGAAGTATTCGTTTGACAGACTGTATGCATTAGCGGAGTGCTGCAGTCATTAACAGCCCCAAAATGACTCAAATACAAAACCGGAACTAAGATTAGTTGTGCGTAGGCGTTCTGGTACAACGAAGCCCGTAGTGTGTTCAATATCCTACGAAGCGATAATATATTTTTAAGAGGGGCATGCAAGGATTTCAGTTGGTTTCATATTCGAGGCTGAACCTTTTTTAGGGCAGGCATAATTTTTCTAGAGGGTATGACTCCATCTGGCTTCTCTTTGACTATGAATCCTGGCAGAAAGTGGTTTACAAACACCAGGGCAGTAATATTGAAATAAATATATTCTGCTGTGTTTGACAACGGGCGTAGCCAGCACGTTCAATTAGAAGGGATTTAGCAACCAAGAAACAGCAAAGATTAGTTGTAAGCGAGTGCAGAACTTGTCAAAACTGATGAGTTTCAATAAAAAATTTAAGTTTCTGTGGGTTCAAAATAGTGTTTTGCTTTGATCGTTAGATTCTCGAAGATCCGCAGTAACCGTGCATGTAAAGTTTATAAAAAACTTCACCAGTGAAGCGAGCGAGCAGCCAGACGTAATTTTAGTACACTGTAAATAATCAATTCAGCTAGCGAGTTGGTTATTTCTGAATTAATATCAGTAAAGATTAACTCACTCTGAGTTGAGTTGATTTTCACTCTAAAATGAGTTGACGCTGGTTGAGTTAATTGATTAACTCAGAATGAGAAGAATCAACTCAACATTCTGAGTTCTGAAAGTCCTAACTTAGACTGAGTGATTCAACTCATTCTGAGCTAAAATCAACTCACTGAAATCTACAGTGTATTGGAACCCCGTGCAATGAATGTGAGACTTTCTTGTCCGTGATATGCACTTGCAACATAATTCGCTACACTGTATGTATGCTTGTCGGCAACATTAAGGGTCGACATAAAGTTGACGATAAACGCAGTTGGAGAGGCGAACAGCGCGGTGCAGTGGTTCAAGTGTTCGCTCGAGGTTCGGTTGATTTGAGGTTTCAAACACTCCCCGTAACATTTATTTACAGCTGTTTAGTATAAAAATCTGACATGCCAATCGTACCTTTTTAGGTTAAACATACAACAGTTGGAAAATGTTGCTTGGTTCATAAATTGGGGGACAATGCCCCTTCCTCCCTAGATTCTCCCGTAATATTTTGTTTGCGTTATGGAAATCTGATATATTCCCGATGCGTTGCAAACATCTGAGAAGTACGTAAAAAACAGCAATGCTGAAACCAAAAATTGAAATGGTCCCAGGTTTTTAAGTCCTAACTCAAGTTAAGTACAGTACGTTTGAAATTTAACAACAAACTGAGTTGTAAGAAAAAGTCGTAAAAAGGCGACTGTATATTACACATCGGCATTAATCTTGGCCCGGTCCTCATTTGAAATGACTACATTTCGCTTCGACTCGGTTTGATTCGGTCAATTTAAATATTTATCCTATTTGAACATATGTCAAACCAAACAGATCTATGCAAGCAGCAAAACTGTAATATTTAAATTTTAAATTGAACTCAGCATTGAAAATAAAAGAAAACCTATCACAAACAAGGCTTTTGAAAAAGCGTCCGCCCAAGTCAAAAGTTGTAATTGGTTCGTATAACATTTTGATTCTGTACTTGGGGTATTGGTTGAAGGACCCAAGCCAGTGACGGGCCTATAGATTTCTGAGGGCGGGAGACGCGATATATACTAGTGAAAAACGCTCACGAGCAAAGCGAATAACAAGCCAACGTCAGTTTAGCGCTAATGTATACTAGGAACATTTTGGGATTGATCTCTGTGTAAGAAGTTACGGCCTGGATGATCTCTCCCATGGATCCACCAGAGGGTCTTGCGTGGTTACCACTTCTAATATCTACAAAATATAAGCTTGGTATCGATATGGGGTCCAAGATTAAACCCTGCTTAACTATCAAAAAGCCTTAGGACTGGAAATGGCTCAGAGTAACAGTATCCAGAAGACATGCACAAAGCAAGAACGCATACACAAGATAAGGGAGATATATCCGTTTTGCCATTTTTGAAGTAATATGAAAAAGTGTGTTTTAACAGTATTTTGAATAACATACTGGATCCTTGAAGCCAAAAAATATTTCTCACTCGTTACGCTCCGTTAGCACGAACAAGTTCAGTTGGACATAGCCAAATCTTCCGGATGGAAGGAACCAGACCAAAAAGCTGAAAGTCAAAATTAGTTTTCAAAAAACCACTAGTTTTTGAAACAAAAGATTTCGACGAGTTTGAATACAAAACCAGGCGTCTCGCTTCCCACTGGTTAAATTAGAACCTACACAACAAAGACTACGATCCGGTATCACGAAAAAAGTGGCCACGCAAACAGGGGCCCCCAGCCACTTTATTCCGGAAAAATATGACCCCAGACACTTTTTCAAGAAAACAAGGTGGTCCTCTTTTTGAAAAAAACGTCAGTGGACCATATTTTCCAGATATAAAAGTGGCCGGGGGGCGCTTTGTCCTGGGGAGGGCATTGTTTTCGTAATACCTATCAATATTTACTCTAAGAAGTACAAAACGAACATTTTTTACACAAAACTTTTTGGATGATGTTGAAAGCTAGTTTGACAATGAGCACATTTTGCTTCCAGTGCAGTACTATGGAACCGAATCCGAACTTTTGTTACTATCCTGCGGTGACAGCCTCAGTTTTAGGGGCTATAATCTAGCATAGATTCTGCGAGTAACCAAGATATCTTATGAAAGTTTACTTTGTGTAATGTAGAATAATCGCAAGTGCAACAATGAGACGAACGGTTGTTAGAGAAAGCAGTCGTGAACAACAATTTTACACGGGGGAGCGGTATTTGTCCTCCGACGGGGAGATTGTCCTAAATAAAATGGTGTGGGTAGGTATTGTCCTGGGTCGAATTCACCAATCAAGAAATTGTCCAAGAATAATTCCTCCGGGGTAAGGAACTGTACTGCGAGAGAAAATTGTTCTGTAACACCGGTATTTGATACGGCAGTTCTGAATAACAATTAATACTGTTTAGCACGGTTTGTTGTTAGTTCGGGTAATTCGGTTCGTAGCCAGCTTACCTTGCTAGTGAGGGCTTAAATTTTTGGGCATAAAATGATTTTTTGTTGACTTACAAACAAGGTTAAAAAAATCTTCTAGCCTGTGTCGAGCGCTCTGCTCACTTTTGGCTACGGGGTCCGCAGATAACTTGAACAAAAAACGTGTTCAAAATTAAACATATACAGATAAATTAGCTTTCATCCAAAATTTGTACACAAATAAAAAGCATACTCGTTTTGACATCGATTTGTTCAAACTATAACTTTCCAACTGACGGTACGTATGACGTATATTTGCATGCAAATAAGACCACAATTTTACACACATACACAAGAGACGATCAAAGTCGTCTTGGAATGTTGTCAATAAAAACAATATCAACGTCATACACCACCAGCATCACTAGAACCATATGAGTTCAGGGCTGTCTAGCAACCAATTTCAATTTGAGGGCGCCGGTATCGAAAAAACGACTAAAATAGTATTTTGGGTTAGCGAACCATCGTTAAAGATGCTTCAATGAAACAGCGTCTTTATCTTACAAAAACGAGTTCGAATTGCAGGCGGATCGTTTCAAGGTCGCTCTCTTGATCCGCCCCTGTCCGAGTTCACTTTATATACCAAGTAAAATGACCAAAATGAACAGTCAAAATATGGGGCACAGTTTGTCATGCGCGCGGTTCCAAAACTGAACGCTCTGCCAGTTTTAAAAACTGAACCTTAAACTCTCATGGAATGGCGTGTACGTGAGTGATAATGCAGACTTGTGTATGTATGTATGTATATATGTTTAGATGTAACCCAAACAGAAAACTAGGAATATGAAATTTCAGATATCTGATATAAGATGATATACGAGGCGGTTGCAGTGTTTAAGCATTGGAGCTAAGATTCAGAAACTAACCGCAACATGGGCGTTTGGGGGGTTTGCCTTCTTCAAAAAAACTTTTTTTAAATTTGTTTAAATTTTAGGAGCGTAGCCAGGGTTTCATTTCGTTAGTGAATAAAACCACGTCTAAAAGTTTTCTTTTTGCAAGCAAGCGCAACGAGAAACAGAACGTTTAAACCTTTTGGGTTATTCTACAAGGGCTAAAAGTATCTTGTTCAAGTCTTTAGAAAGTTCGAGGTTATATCTCTCTATCCCCTACACCTCCTTGTATACGGCCCTGTTAATTCCCGCCAAAACAATCAATCTCTTCGTATTTACTCGATTTCTAAAATATAATATACTTTAACCTTAAGGCTAGGCATAGGTTTATTTCAAGTTTTTGACAAGAGTATGCAATTCGGTATATTCTGTGTAGAAATGAATGCACCTATTAACGCGGGTTGCGTTTTGCCCATTATAAACCCAACGCTGCATAAACTCAGTGCGGGACATAAAAGGCACCCACGCACACTGTTTCCCATTTGAGTTGAGCCCAAACGTGCCCTTTAACTTCACTCAAATCGAAAGTATAAATTTCTGTCTTCCATTATACTGATTGCTGGAACGACCACTGATCTTAAAATCTTTTAAAATATTTAAAATTAAAATACCCAACACTTTTGCGATTAAGTACTTTGTATTACCAAATAACTTTCAAATTTATTACCAGTTAGCGATAGTTTTCAACCCATTTCCGCGTAAGCATACTATAATCAACTCATTTCAACAGTGACACTGGAATGTTTAGTAACACCTCAATGAACATGTATTATTGAAGAACACCTTACACTGAGAGCAGGCTGTAGGCAGCTCACTCTGCAAGGGTGGGTTAAAATTTTTAGGAGGAACGTACAAGTGTTTTCGGTGATTTACAAGCAAGGCTGAAAGATTTCCGTGGGGGGAACTTTTGGCATGGGGGCTGAGTCCGCTGCCGCACCCGCTTGGCTATCAGGCCTGACACTCAGTTTCCCTGCAAACGTTTAGCAACCGCGTTTCTTTTACGTTGTAAAGAACAAACGACAGTAACGCTAGACGTTTAGTCCGACGAACGCAGTTTGTATTACCAAGAGTGGATCATGACAAGAGTGTGCAAATCTTGACGTCCCACATGGTACAAAATGTACCATCGGGCGTTGCGTTTCTGGCCCACCCCCCTTGTTTAGATGGGTGTCGCTATCACATGAGTGTCCCTAAATTAAACTGTAAGGGGGTCATGTTTGACGCCGCATGCATGAAGTTCCATGGTTCACAACGGTTCTACCCCCTGTAAGTAAAGGGAGGTAGGGCAAGAACGCAACGCGTGCCAGGTACATTCTGTTCTACACAGAGTGTACGCAGTTGCACACTCTTGTATGTAAAAGGAGTCAATATCGACTCTTTGTTTGGTATTAATACAAATTGCGCGGAAACTGCAAAATTTTTACATTTGGCGTTGAATGAGCAATATACATATCGTAAATCAGTGTCTAACCAATTTAGCTATTACGAAAATAGTGTGTGTAATTGTTGGTAGAAACATTAATGTATCATAAAATTTTTCTACAATTTACAATGCTGGTTACCGAAATACTGTAGTGACAAGAATAAGAGAGGGGACTGATATTTATTTGGCCTCTTCGGAGGGTACCCCCCTTGTTATTCGGTTACGGACTGTTATTTATTTTGAACCAGCCCTGCGCCACCCTTCCTTACCGATATATATCCGGTATTGCAACTATCCGTTGAATTGAACGGTTTTTACCTTGCATTAAAAGCTTGAGCGATAATGCAAGGTTATACTTAAGAATGTACTTTCAAAATTTAAGTAAGCTTTAAAGTTTCAATCTCAAAATATTTGGTCCTGGAGTCATTTATGCGCTACAATTAGGGATAATTGACATTTAGGGACTCTGATTAGGGTTTCGGGACTTTATCCGCTTACGGACTCTTATTAGGGATATGGACTCCTATTGATTGGGACTCAAACTGGAGACCCCCTCTTATTACTCCCCCCTCTTATTCAGGTCAATACAGTACATTAATTATTTGTTTTATGGAAAATCCGGCATTGACGACAGTAGCAACAACAGCTACAACAAAAATAATACCAATAACAACAACGACAACACCAGCAGCAGCAGCACCACCACCAGCAACAACAACAACAACAACAACAACAAAAACAATCACAAAACAAGCAGCAAGACACAGCAAACAATGATATCATGAAACTATAAAATCACAGCAAGTCCAAAAAACATCAGTTTCGGCACCAGCGAAATTGTCTCCAAACTGAACCCAGGGTTGAAACGACTTGATATATATATAAAGAGAGGCATACATTGGTGACTATGAACCATCAACACAAATGTACACCAGTGTCAAACCGAAAGATATTAGGCAAAATAGTAACCCAGCAAGCAATTCTTAGTGGTGGCTGATCTGAAAAAATCTCCTGACGGGTGATGCATGTTGCGCGATAAATAATACTGAATAAAGTTCGCGAACGAAATGAGCAAGAAACCAAACGCAATTTTTGCTACGAAATCAATAATTTTTATACAAAAGTTTTAGCTTTGATTGCTGTTGTTGGGAGATAGGGTGCTCCCTTGAATTCGTCAGTAATTCCTACTATACAATAAATTCTTAAATACAAATATTCCGAGACGACAAAACTATCGAAATCTATATATGGTCGCTGGACCCACAACAACAGAGCGAACTGAGATTGTGGGTTGTGACAAAACTTTTTCTATCCCAAAACTTTTAGGATATCAAATATATATACGCAGCGGCGGATCTAGCAATTTCTGCCAGGGCGGTTTGCGTAATATTAATAATAGTGGAAAAATTGTCGTGACAAGTGTGCTAGAAGCTAAACGCAAATTTAGTAATAAATCTTAACGCAAACTTTCGGTTTTGATTCTTGCTTGAGGTAGGGGGTTACGATTTGTCTTCCCACATTACAGTTGCCAATGGTTATGGGCCAGATTTTAAAACAGACGCACACCGCAGCCGCGCATGAAGTTTTCGAAAACAAATACCACCCGAACGTCATGAAATGATTTACAAGGCCGGCTAGGATTTGTGCTGTTTAAATGGTAAAACTGTAACGATATATGTTACATACAGGAAGGGAAACGCCTGTGAAGTTTAGAACCGGAATGAAACGATTTCACATGATTTTTACAACTGCAGGAGATAACCCGTTAAATATAGAATAAATTACGGTTATATGTATGTCATATCTAAAGCATACCAATGTATATTACAATCCAACAAATGTACGACAGTTCGTCGCCAGCCAATTTATCGCCAACAGTATTCTTAAACCTATTAATAAAATCTGAGCTTGATCATAAGCGTCAAGCTAAACCGAAGTCTAAAAGTTTAAGCATAATGATGGGCGACGAATTATAAAGTCGACGAAATTTCGGGCTACAAGTTGTGGAGCGAACACGATATCGATATCCATTGTCATTTCGGTGTTCTGGTTTTCAACGCTTTTAGATGGCAACTGTTCGAAAGCAAAATAATTAACAAAAATAATCAAAGTCATAAAAATATAGTTCACATATTTTATACAAAGATGGCAAATTATTATTTTTGCTTAGAGTTGTACAGACCCTAAGACCACATCTATGGCCCCTACTACATTAAAGCACTTTATTTATAACATATATAATTATATTGACAGGAACGAAGCATCCGCAGAAATACAGTAAGCTTAAGCTTTAGAGTAGTTTTTTTGTTTAAGCTTAGATATAAGCTCACATTCATACGTTTAGGCTTAGGATTAGGAATATGTTTTATGCCACTGTTATAACCTAATCAATAATTGCTAAGCACGAAATAACATTTGTTTCAGATTAGACAACAGATTTCCGAATCAAAACAACGGTGATTATTCGTAAATGCCAATTAAACATAACATTTTACTGCATAAAAACAGTAAATGTAGAAATATTTCAGCTTCAAAATATTCGTTTTAAAAGTTTAAGATGTTACGTTTCATGGAACTTCAAAACATTTTTGTTGTTTTTACTTTTACGCAAAAAACAGAAAAACATTGTTTATCGCTTAAAAGTTGCAAATACAAGCATAGGCGTATCATGACTTATTCAAACACGATGTCGTCTTGACTCGTGGACCCAAAATATATGCTACTTCGTACGCTATCAGCAATTATCAAAAGTTATTCCATACGTAAACTGAACGACTTCCGAAATCACAAGGCATAAATCCATAACGGTAAATTTCAAGGCTCAAATTTATTTTAGGGGTGGCGATATGCGTATACCCAGAGTATAAAGGGGCACATCTAATGTCGTAGAGATACGGGCAAAGAGCTCAATTAATATATTGACCACGTCAGTCATTTGTACAAAAAGACCATGTGAAGGAAACGCGAAAATGCGACAAGGCTTTTGAAATCATTTCAGCTGAAATTCATAAATTAAGACGCTTCGTAATAAAACTTAGTCATTTTGAAAACTATAATCTGGCAAAATTTAGTAATATCTGTAATGACACCAGCGCTGAAACGTCCTTCAACGGCGAAATCAGTGGTGGTTCCAGGCTCTCAAAATGTGGGGGGGGAATTTCACAGGTAATAAACTCTTATTTTAGACCCACACACAAAGCACGAACTATTGCCATAAAACTGTCTTCTTTAAGTTCGTTCCATTGAGATGAATCACAAATAAAACTAACGCATCAACGCAATTTAGATCTAAAGAACAGGGTGGCAACACAAGTTCGGATTTGGTTTCAAACAGGCGCAAATTTAAAGGCAGATGCTTATACTATTGTGTATAAAACAGAGAATTGACACTCTATATAATTTTTCTCGAGATGCTGTTGGGGGGCCACGGCCGGGGTGGCCCCCCAATGGATCCACCATTGACCGAAATCATTTTCTGCTAAATATATACACTATCACATAAACGTAAGATTTTAATGCTGGAATATTCGTAGATTTGAATAGCGACGCTTGCGCTAATACTGAATAGTCAAATAAAGAAGTACGCACAAAAAGTTAACCTTTTGAAGTATAAAAATATCGAGAATAGCAAAAAATTCCAGTGAAAAAATATGTACAGTATTTTCCTCCTGGAACCACAACTCAGGTTGTATACTGTTTAGCCGCGTACGCTATATCGTGTTTAGATGGTTGTTAGCTTCTTTTTTCATTTGCATATGCATTCTGCGTGCTTATTCACGGTTTTAATAACACATAAACAATTACCGGTGGTCATATAATAAAATATATTTTAAGCACATAAATGTAATATATAACATGTGAATAACGACTGAAAGGTAATATGTCATCGGTGGCACAGTCGATAGGCAGGTTGCTTTGCACACCGGAACAAATGATACGCAGTCGACGTTCGATTCCAAGCTTCAACCATTGTTTTTCATCAGCCACAGTTTTAAGGCTATTTTCGACATTATGGTTCTTACCCTCGATGCTAACTGTAATGTTAATTTGTTGCGACAGATTCAGGTGTGGAATAAGAAAACAAAACGCTGCTGTTTTAGCCCCAGTGGACCGACCAGGTGTGACGAAATGAGATACATGTTTAAATTTTCATTGAAGCTGATTATTTAAGATTCGTTGTCCTGTTCACAAGCTTGACAGTCGAAAAATATGCTAAAATTATCTTCGATGGTTAACAATTGGTTAAGACTTTAAACTTATACGGACAAATTAGAAAAATTAACGTTTGCTTTTAATTTTGACTTTCGATATTGTTAAACAGTAGCATTTCTGAGCAGCGTTCACCCCTTGGCTTTGGCGGCAAAGAACATTTAGGCATATAATATTTATTCAAAGTGCTCTTTGGTCAGTGCTGTGCCCACAAAATTTTGGTTGAAGTAACAAGAACATTTCTATATAGGGAATACTGTGGGAAGAAATATTCGGTCAGGGGGCGCGTTCACAGTGTTCGAAAAGGGGTACGATGTGTACCCTTTCTTCCTACCTGACCAACGTAGGATCTGCTTGTTACATTTAAACAAAGCATCGTAAAAAATTGCAGGAGCAACTCACAGAATCTGTACAAATAGTACCTAGATTATTGGCACTGGCAAATTTTTAGTATTGAATATGTTTTGTGCTAAATTTCACGTGTATATATGTGTTTTTAATATTCCGTACCGCTACAGCCTAGAACGAACAGAAATATTACAATGGTAACTTTTCAGCATTCGAAGCCGATTCTGAACTAAAAATTAAGACTTTCCGACGTGCAACCGTAAAAACTAAACGTTCTACATGTCAGCGGCTCTTGAAGCAGATTGCGATTGAAGGGGCATATACAACGCAGTATGAAATAACACCGAAACTGGGAGAATACACAGGAATCGTCCTAGTAAACCAGAGTGGCAGGTTTCTGAAGTGCAGTTGAACAATTTAATCTAGCAACGAGGGCACGACTTATTTTGTATTGGTGTCGAGCTACTAGGGACAAGGCAGTTTGCCTAGTAACGCAGCACACTACGTCTCACTGTACTGTTATGTCTATCTCATTTTCGAATCCGTAATGTTCAGACACATAGGACGAACAACTGTATGTAAGAATTTCAAATCATTCTCTCTTAAAGCTTAAACGTAAATTATAGCTTACCTAAACTTGAATATTAGTTTTAGTAAAGCTTAAAAACTGGACGGACTAACTAAACTAAACTATTATGTTTTACTTAAAGTAACATGTTTTTAAGTTTAACACGAGTTTAAATAAAATTATTTTCGGATTAACAAGTGTAGCCCAAAATTGTGTATCTAAGAGTTCATTAAGATAGAAAATATGTAAGATTTTAAATGAGTCTAAGCGTAAACCTACCTGTTAGTTTAGTTAATCTAGAAAGTTGGTTTAAACTACTGGATTAGTTTAACCTTAAATCAAGTTAGTTTAAGCTTTTAGAGAGAAAGCAGAGCAACAGAAAGCTCACGAGCGAAGCAAGTTTTATAAGCCAGAAACATTTCATTTACATTAACCCTTTCTCACATGAATATTTTCTATTTCCCGTGAGACCTACTTTTATGCTAGGATTCGAACTCCCGTGACTGGAATGGGAGGCGTATACCATCACCACTCAGCCATAGGAGCTTGACGCTCGAGCCCGAGAGGGGGCTTTCACGTCTTGTGGTGATTTAGTACTATGTATATATACGTGTTGCAATTGTTAAACACGGTGCGATATATATTATTTACCGTATATACACTGCGCTGAGTTGCCTATAGGTAACTCAATGTGAGAAGGGGTTAAATGCTTTACATTTGATAAAGGCACGTCACTTTTGCTGGGTGGGTACGTTATGAGAAACCAGTTGCCTATGCAACCAGATGCCTAAACAGACGCTGTACAATAAATGTCACCAAGCCAGTGAAGCGAGCGAGAAGCCTCAAGCATTATTGGTGTTCATACTTCCATGAATATATACACTCAAAATAATATTTCTGATATTTAAGAAAAAATTTCTTACATTTGAGAAATATGATTAGCAAGGTGCACTTGAAAAGTATTTCTGTTATAACAGAAATGTTTTTAAAAAACGTTTTGAAATGAAGTCTGAAAATAAACGTTTTCCAGTTATTTTTAGAAAAATTGTCTTAAATATCAACAAAACTTTTCAGATTTGCCACAGAAAACACTTTTGTGAATAAATTCAGAAATACTTTTTTGTGTGTATTGTGGGAAAATAATAATTTCCAGCAGACGAATTAAAAATTTGCGCTTCCGGTACCAGAAAACAGGAACAGCGCTCCCTAAGTTCGGAACACATATTAGTAAAAGTGTAACAACGGTACAGTATAGAGGGTCGGCACTCCAAGGAACGCCTTCCAATACTGCCGGTTACCTAAGCACACAACTAATCAACCCTTAATTAATAACCCAAAATTCACAAGTAGCTGACACGCTTATCCAAAAATTCTCAACTTGAACACGCAACCCACAGTAAGGTTATAACTACTTTAGAAATTAACACGTTACCCGAAGGCAAATTAGAATACTCGGATGTCGGTCAGGACTATCACACCAGAGCTCACAGTATATTCACTAGGCCGCGATGCGGCTCAACTATTATATTCGCAGAAAATCGGTCTCAGACCTTTAGGTCCGTAAAACTCAGGCTCAACAGCCACAATAAAACACAAGTTACGTCCGCTATACCGTGAAAATCGTAAAAATTAAGCCGGCAGCACTTTGCTGCAAAACTATCGACTGAGTCCCAAACAGCGAGCTCTAAACTAACTCCAGCACTCCAGCAGCACTTGGCTGCAAAACCAGAACTGACACCCTTTGAGCTTGAAACCACCACTTTTATACTCATAATTTGAAAGGTTACCTAAATTCAAAGAATTCGAATAAATTGTTAAAAATATTACAGGAATTCAGAAAAGACAACGTTTCAGGATTTCTAAACTTTAATTTTACTTCAAATTGGCAGAAAAACTTGTTTTGTCTTAAAATCTAAGTTTTTATAACCTTTTCTGAACTTAAAATTTTAGAGAAATTCGCAGAAATTTTGATGTTTAGACTCAAATTTAAATTTTCAAAACAAAATTTAAACTAAAAGTCCCAAAGTTTCAACAAAAAGTGATGTGTTGTTTTAAAACTCGAAATTAAAACAAATTAAGTTCCAAGAATTGTTCCTCTAATATTCTTCCGAAGGGGGTAAACTTTAAGTTCAATTTTCACAGAAATAGAAAATGGAGCATCCAAAGTAAACCAATAGTTTTAAATTTCCGTTATTCGAATTCTTTTCTCTTTACCCTGTCATCTGCAACTTCATCTCGCACGACCGTATTAATAAACTATACATTGGGCTCAAAGCAGTTCATTAAAATCAATGCAAACTAAAAGGACTACCGTCATTGCATATGTATTCTATGCTATACATATTCTACATGTGCAAACACGTGCTCACTGTATCAACCTACGCCGAGATATAAAACAATGTATTAGCCGCATTGTGGCAAATATTTTCGTGCATTGCACACAAAAAAACAAAACAGACCAGAACCAACACCCAACAACAACAACAACAACAACAACAGTGATACATGTTTCAAAAATAAACCACAAAAATAAGTAAAAGGGGGTAGATACACTATGCATGATTAACCCCTTCATAACAAAAGAATGCGCAATAATGCACGTTGAAATGTATGTTTCGCGTAAAACACCTAAATTTTTTGAGATATTTTCGCAAACTTAATAGTAAAAATATGCATTTTAATAGGCAGAAAGTTCAAAAAAATTTTAATGCGTTCGGAAATTATTAGAGGTTGTGTTCCCACAATTTCACTATTGGGAAGCAGGTGCCCCCTGCCCACACCCTCCACTTCAGCATGTTTGTAGTATGTTCTTGCAGACATTCAAAAACTGTCGTCGGGCTACAAATTTTGACTTTACACTACAAAAAATGGTGAGTCAAATTGAATCTCGCCGAAATAGGCTGTACGGTACTACACAAACTGAGTAAAATTCGACTCCAACAGAATCAAATTCGACTCACTGAGTAGCACGTTTTACTCTGGCGGAGTCGAGTTTGACTCAGTTTGTGTAGCCGCGTAGAGCTTATTTCGGAGAGAGGCAATTTGACTCACCATTTTTTTCAGTGTAGCTTTACAGAGTTCATAAAGAAGCAGAGCCCGGTACACTATTGAAATTTTTTTTTGCATATTTGGGCTTCTCAAGACAAAGCCTAGAAATTAATATTTTTTTTATTTCAACTAAAAATAAACTCGACTCTTGAAATATTGGCACCAGTTTCTTTTTACTTAATATATTTTTTAGTGAATTCGGCGTCGTAAAAATTTGAATATACGAACTAGCAAACTGGAAAAAAACGTGTACAACGCATTGACAAATCAACTTGACAACCATAAACACATTAAACAATGAAACTTAAGAGAAGCAATTTAAGCAACTCTGTAATAGGCAGGAATGTAAAAAAAAAATAGAATAAAGATTTCCGACGCAATCATTAGGGTTACAAATGAGAACGGCTGTTTTGTTGGTACAAAAATTAATACTCCAACATTTTTCATTAAAATTCAAAAACATGAAAGATGTCAGACGACAAGGTTAAGAAAACCACATTGCAAAATCTGAACGCCGAAAATTTGACCTCTTTTAAAAAAGGTTCATCAGTATTTAATGTATGAGTGCCAATCACGGGGGGGAGAAGTCACTGACCCGGACGCTCCCCGTTTTTGAGTATAAACCTGGGTGGGCGTTTTTGACCTCCCACTTTTAAAAGACAAAAACTTGACGGGGTTTATTAATATCCAAGACGTGTCACAGGAATTATTGCCCGATATAAACCTGTGCTTCACAGTTCATGTAGCAGTTTTACATTAGCAAATTGTGGCGTAATCAACATTCGCTTCTTGAAAAGTGTGAACATGTCTAAATTACTGAATTTACCGCCCATCACTTTTGAAAACAGATTGGCACCCATGATTTAATGAAATTTCATAATGTATGACCGGCATAATAGCCAAGAGAGAATGCAGTATTTTTAAAATGTGAGGTAAACAAGTTTTATAGAAGGGTTTTGCATTCGAAGTAGAATTATAGGCGAAATTAATGCGGGATTCACGTTATAACTGGGGCAGCCTGGAACACGTTTTGTCACTATGACTATAGCTCGTAACGGTTTGTCTGACCGTTTACCCGCTATCAGATTCAAAAAATTTGAATTGTCTGCTATTCTGATGTCACATCTACTGTTTGTACTGCAATATCATATGATATTCCAAATATTGTCTGCGAGTATCATATGATACGTTTGAAAATGTCTGCAAAATTATAGTAAACTAGCTTGATTGTCCTGTAGAATGTCATATGATACTAAAATTTGAAATTTGAATTATTTGTCCTTAGGAATATACTTTGAGAAAAATTCAGCGAAAAACAAAAACGTAGAAGCTAATTCAACTTTCGAAATCATTTAATGCTGCATTATCTGACTTTTTACTGTTTTATTAGCCCGCACAAATATTCAGATGTTGTCTACATAACCGCTATTCGAATCTCAAAATTTTATGTTGACGTCGAATCAACTTGGACAAATTGTGTTCCAAGCTGCACCAGTTATAACGTGAACCCCGCACAATTACTGAAGGTACAAATAGGTCTGGGGTCTTATTCGTTGCCCCCATTCTCCCTAGCCAGCGTTTACTTAAAACTGGTCGGATCGCGAAAATTTATTGTATATTTGAGCATGACCTCCCCTGATCATTTGGCGGACAAATTTGAATTTCGGAAAATTCGATTTTTAATGTTCTGCAATCCGACAACTGGTTACCGAATTACGGCCAAATGAGCGATTTGGCGCCGTCACAAATCGCTGGCAGCGTACCAAATTAGTTAATTGACCTGACAGCGTACCAAATTAGTTAATTGACCTGACAGCGTACCAAATTAGTTAATTGACCATACACTATAGGTAACCAATGGTAGTGCCGTTTATAGAACCTCTGTTCACAACTTAAAATAACCCAATACTGAATTTCGTTAAAAAAACTGACTTATGATGCTATTTAGAGTGTTTGAATAAAATGACGTGACACGAGTCTAATTTTCATATCTCAACATAACTCGAGTCAACCGGCACGAGTTGCCCAAACGGAGACAAGGAGCCACTATGCTGGTCAGCAGCGGTCTGCTGGCTTCGGAACTAAGCTGATTTCGTTGTTGTCCCTTCGGCAACGAACCTTACGGATAGTAAGCATACGTGGCAACAATGTAAATACACTGCGCTTACCTGCATACAGGACCGGAGCAATAGCAGGACCCATCATATACATTTGCGTCAACGCCCCGAACACATTAGGAGCCGCTGCCATCGCGCTTTAGGATGGTGTATTAAATTTTTAAATATGTAAGTAAAAAATTTTCAAATATTGTTCCAAAAATTTAGAAATATTGTTTTAAATATACAGCTTTTAGTATAGCACTTTGACGGAACACCAAATTTAGGTTTCTGTACACAAACCAAGTGACATATCTGGCAGTGGTTAACAGCAATCGATATGTAAAGTGTAAAAACACTTTACTTTAAGCATTTTAAAAGTATTTTAATTAATTAATACCTTGTATTAATACAAATGTTTAAAATAGTAAGTTTAATAAAATTAACAAGTATAATGTTGAGAATCATGAGTGCCTGATTCTGGTGATATAGCAAATTAAGAATGAATTGTTTGAATATTTTTTAAAATCTGAAAATTAAAGTGGTGTATTAATAATGTCAGCGGTTATCCGGATATCCGGTTGTGAAATATATGTGGGTATGTATGCGAAAAGAGACATGTCCGTAGACACCCGAATGGGAGGGGGAGACTTATATTCGTTTGGCCTATCCAGAGCGTGCCCTCCTGTTATTGGGTTACGGACTGTTATTTATTTTTAACCCGCCCTCCGAAACCCTTCGTTACTGACATATTTGGTATTATACATATCCGTTGAGGGATGAGCGAGAATGCAAGGTTATACTTAGGAATGTACTTTCAAAACTTAAGTATGCTTTAAAAAAGTTTCGAACTAAACTTTATTTGGTCCTGGAGTCGTTTATGCACAACAGTTAGGGATAATTGATGATTATAAACTCTAATTAGGGTTTAGGGTCTCATCTGTTTACGGACTCTTTATTAGGGATACGGACTCCTATTGATTGGGACTCAAAATGGGGACCATTCTTATTACCGCCTTCTTATTTGGAACACTACAAAATGGTATTATGTAAATTTTTTTGGAATAATTTGCATTGCTTCACCACTAAACTAGTTGAAATTTATCAGCTTTACAGTAACCAAAATCTACAATCAAAAAAATTCCGATGTCCATCACTAATATATGTATACATTATATATGAAACTTGACGTTTACTATGAGCACCCTGGTGGACATTTTTCACGCAAAGCCCGCATTTTATGAATTCAGTTTCACCTCTTGCTGGCCATAAAGTTGTCATTAATATTAGTTTAATTGATACTCAAAGATTTCGAACTCTCTATCTTCAAAAGACAACTGAGACCACTATTCAACTTGGTCGCTGCGGTTCATTTTTGTGTATAAATTGTCCTGTTTACGAGTCCAAGTATTTGAAGACGCAAGTTCAACAGTGAGCATTCGACTTCATTTTTTTGCAAATTATCAGCAAACCAAGGCTAAGTAGCAATGTACAATCTGATATCTGAGTGTCTGAATCTGGCTCGGGCCGAAAATTATCCTTTGAAACCGGTCCAGTAGAATTTTTGGCGGAGCATCCGTTGATTTGGGTTGTGAAGCGTATCGGATATTTGTATTATCGGTAGTTGGTTAATTTTAGACTGTGAAACAAATTTTAAAATTATGCTGTAGTGACCCGAATAAGAAAGGGAGGGGACGGACAATTATTTTGCCTTTCCAGACGGCACACACCTATTATTTGGTTACGACCCAGCACCCATCATTTTGTATTCTTTGTTTTGGGCAGAACTGACTGTAGCATTTTTGTTGATTGCCATCTCCGTTAATAACGTTTTCTCTAGATTTCATAAAATCTATACAAGTTGTTTTTTCAGTGTTCGTTATATATTTGTGTAGCCTAGGCCATTGTTCTGTTTTGGCCTCTTTTATGGACTCTATAAACTATGAACTGACTGTAATTTAAGGGATACACACTTCTATTGATTTGGATTCAATATGGAAATCTCCTCTCACAACGATAATTAGTGCGACTTTCGTAAAAGAAACTAAAACCCATTTTATTGTAAAAATTAGCAAATTCCGCATTATTTACCTACAGCTGCTTCTGGTATACCACCGGTTCTTGCAAAATATGCTGATCATGTACATTTTGTCAGTTCTACCGTATTTATCCTCCGATTTCGTACTGTTCGTTTCCTATAGTAATTTATTTAAATGGCAGTATGGTTGTCTAGGAAAATCTTGTACCCGTCACATATTATTCTTTATGCACATGCTTGGTCAATTTATTTTGAGTTGATGTGAAAGAAAATTTGTTCAATTTGAAACTAACTCAAAAATACAATGACAAACACGGCAATCTTATAGAACCGTCACCGATAAATACTGAATCAGCTCGTCAGGCAGTGATTATAAATCCATTGCTGGATTTTTGTGAATTGTATATGCTATGGCGATAATACGCTATATCAAGCAGCATAGCGGCCGGAATAGTTTACATTTTTGAATCAACGCATTACGAGGGAGTTGTTTGCAATGAGAAACAGCTGGTCAAAAATGAACGGTCATCATTGGCTTGCACTAATGAAATTTTACCATTAATATTAATATGGTAAAATTTTAATAGATTTTTAATTAATATTTATTTTAAGTGGTCGAATGTATCGCAAATTCTGCGGTAAAATGCAATCAAAATTAATACAGGTTCGCAGCAAAATTTGGTCGTATTAGAAAGAAGACTAAGCGTTGAAAATTAGCTGCACTAATTACACTTTAGTTTTGAACAGTTTTCATGCCTTTGGATCGTCGCAACTAAATTAATTGTCCATGGTGATAATGTCACAACTTTATTGCCAATTAAAAATAAGCATTATTGGTGAAATATTTTTGCTACTTTGAAAATTCTAGTTTCACTTAACCTAAAGCCAATATTATCACGTATTTCGTTTTTCAAAATAGTTTTCCAACTGAATTTGAGTTTTGTAAAAACTTTTAAACTTAAATTGTAGTTGAGACCAAGTTATTATTTTCACTTTGCCTAAACAATACCTGAACTTCATTTCTCGCTCAACATTTAAAACATTTCGTTTGGAAATGCAATCACACTCATAGGAGATATAAACGCAATAATTAACAATTATCACCCCTGTACAGAGGAGGGCACCCCTACAAACATTTTGCTTCAAAATATATTGAACTGCAAATTACAAAACGTATAAAATTTCATAATATCTTCAACCCCCATCCCTAATATGTTTTTGCAAAAATTACAGTTACACTGTATGATAAAATGTTCAAAAATGTGACAAAAATCGCTTACAGTATTTGTGTCAGTTGTATCAAAATGCAACTATACTTGAAAGTCAAACATAGAAACTTGACGAAAAAAAACTAGCCAAATGTCACATTTTACTGCGTTTATGACTTGTGTTTGGGTAAAATGCGTGACACCAAACACACACACAGATATACCCTGTAACTGCCAAAGGACCAAATTTCAAAGATTTCACACAGGCCTACTAGGACAATGCGTGCCTGCGTTTAGGGTACAGGAGCGCACCCAGCATTTTGAATTTCATCAGGGTATAACATTTTGTAATTATTTTATTCTTCGAGCGAGCATAGAGAGCGACAAAATTTTTTTTGGAATACCACAATCCAGCACGTAAATAATATTCTAACGCGTGTAAAACAGAGTCAAATTATATTTGTTTCTCTAGAAATTTCATGGGAGTATGTTTCACACCTTCAATCCGGCTCGTGCATGCCATGGTTTAGGGTGCCTCGAAAAAAACGCTGGTTTTCTATATTGTCCTAGTGTGAAACAACAACACTAATCCCAAAAAATTGCCACCACAAATGCATTATGGCCCAGCTTTGTGTGTATGTTGAATAAACCGGCATGCGTGCCCTATACGATCTTATAGCGATGGACCCATAATACATGCTTGTTAAAAGCGTCGTTTTATAGCATCTCTTTGCCCTAGGGTTCAACGCCAAACAAGTCCCAAACTATAGTTTATATACCACCAAAAACTAAACCTAAAATATACATATACATTTGGTTATGTTTCTATTCTTTTATAGGTTCTTTTGAATTTTACTGATATCTCTTGGCCTGGGTTGGCTGACGCGGTCTGTGTTATCTTATATATAGGATACGTTTGAGACGACTTTTGCATGCCATATGTATATATTTTTATATCGATATTGTACATTTATGGCTATATGTATTTCTATACATTTATGTTTATAAATATATACAAATGTTTTGTTTTTTGTTTTCAAATTAAACCCCCGTCCCGCCCGTCGATTGCTTGATGCACATCGAATGGTTTCACCGTCGAATTCTAAGAAAGGGGAACATTTAGGCTTAGGCCACACAACAGGCCTCAAAACCAAAAGTTTGTGTTTTAGTGCTAAAATTTTGTTTGGTTTCACGCTCGATTTCCTAGCGACGTATAAATTGCGTTTGGCTTTTCGCTCGCGTCGCTAGCTATCATTTTAATTCATATCGCGTTCGTTTTGTCAAAAATTTCTGGATCCATCACTGCATAGTTTAGTTGTTGCTACATTGACTTCCACTATTTGTTAACCTTTTTGTATAGTAAACATAACACGAAATATAAAAGCTATTTGATTTTTAGAAAAGTGCACAATAATATAGGGTTGTTGCAGAATTGCAGAAATAAAATATTTTGCGTGCTTAGTAGTTGGGGCCAATGTGGAGAACAGGGGCGAAACAATGTTACAAGCTCATTCCTAAGCCTAAGCCTAAGCGTAAGAATGAGTTTATTCCTAAGCCTAAGTCTATAAGTGTTAGCCTAAGCCAAGCAAAAAATTAGTCTAACGCTTAAGCATATTCTATTCTAGTCCCATAGCAAAACGTTCCGCAATTGATTTTTACATGGGCTGTAGTTGGCAACAGAATTTGGAAATAAATTTAAGTTCAGACTTTGATTGCCAATTTTCATGCGTCTAATGTGTTCGAGAGTTCTCATCGCTCGTTGAAATAGAACATTCCCAGTCAAAAATGTATTTCTGAACCGGGTCACGGGAAGCAGGGGCAAGATGTTCAGGGTACCAATTTTTAATCGAGACAAAATTACATTTTTTTACCGTTTCACAATTTGCGTTGATGCGAAATGCAAAAAAAATTTCACGGTTCGCGCGCAAGTATGACTTTGTCTACTGCTGTGAGCAACAAACAAAAACGGATACCACCGCTTTTATAGAGTATTCCGCCATTGGGATAGCTCAAGTTGTGATTCTGCTTTAGGACTACTACAATTCGTAATTGGGCTGAATTACTACTGTTCGGGCGACGACATATAATTTTTGCATTTCATTTTTGTGTCATGCGTCATGCGTTTGGCAATTAATACGTTTCTTCTGCAGTTTGCATATGTAAGTTTTTGCTTGCGATGACTTACATCTGCAACTTGCAGTTGAAAGCTTCGTATTAAACTCGGATCGCTCAGTGCTTTCGCAAGGCGTTTCATCATTGTGTTTGAGACATCAGGCAGCACTTTTTCCTATCTCCCCCAGGAAGCACCTACCATTAGTGGTCTCAATAGGGGTGTCACCCTACGAACATCTTCACCACATAGTAGAAAAGTTCATCAACGCCATTAATATTCTGTTTCAAATTTTTTTCTTATCCCCTCGGTAACTTTACTGGCCCAACTATATTAACAATTTCTGGTCCAGGGTCTGCACAATGGAAAACAATAGTTTGGTTTGTTTCAAGCTTTTGCTATCATGTTGCTATATGTCTTGGGTCAAAGTGTAAGCCAGTTAAATGTGATACTACAACCGAATAATGGTTTTTAAACGCTCAAAACTGTTTGCGCAGGCTTTCACAGTTCAAATTCCGTCATATACATCACCATTTGTATGTGACTATCATTCTAATCAGAGCTTGTATTTTTTTGGCCTTTTGGCCAAAAATATAAACCCTGGTTGTACCCAAAAAAACCGCCGGGTACCCGAAAAAGAAGCGAGTGAAAAATGAAAAAAATATCAGTTTTCTTTTGTTCGGGTTTCAATACAACACCCGCTTTCTTTGACAGCTCACGCTCGGAGCCGTACTCTATCAGCTGTATGTATATTATTACTTAGAAATTGGTTTCCAAACAAGCAAACGGCGACAGCTGTTATACTGAAATTTCGCACAGTAACAATAAATACCTACTTGATATTGGCGATAACCGGATATCCATTTCCGTTTCCGGTGAAAATTGGTGTCCGTTTGACGTTTTCGTTTCCGTTATAAATATACCACAATTTCCGTTATATGTATGATCAAAGTTAGTATTATACACACATTTGTGCATACAAGCCTAAATCTGTCGCTTTTTGGCAACCGGAACGAGATCGTATTAGCCAATATTGTTTTGCGTGAGAGCAAAAAAATGTTCGAACTGGTTAATTCCAAAACCTATGAAAATGCGGTCAATTTTTAACGTCCATTTATAAATGTCAGAAAGTTAATATATACCCTTGGTTCTTGTACACTTGCCCCGCACAGGCTTCAAAATAGGCTTACCTAAGTCTTGCCTAGACCTTTGTCTAAGCCTTTACCTAAAAGCCTACTCCACTCCGCCTGAGTCTAAATCTTAACCTTAAATGTGGAGAAAAGTGAAGCAAGAGCAATACCTTACGTATACCCTTTTACGGCGCCAACCCAATCATGTGCCGGGATCTGTTGAAACGTTTGCCACAAATCGCTATCGATTGGCTGGAAAGATTTTAAGGTTTTTAGTTCTGTTCCATGGAAACATTTGATTGGTTTTTGCTGAATTTTTAGCTAATATTAATAAGCGTGTTTTTGGTTGTAGCAAATTTGAGTTATGCGAGTTGAGAACAAAGCATCTCAATCCGTTCCACGGTATGTAAACCAAAAATTACAAATGATTGTTTACTGTTTTTATTAACATACAGGTATTAAATTGGCAACGAAATAAAATTAGGAAACGAAAACCTGAAAAAACGAAATTTTTTCTAAAAACTAAACGTAATTTTATTTTACCGTAGGAAATTTGACGTGATATGCGAGCGAGAAGCCAGACACTGTTTGAAATTGCAAAAAAAATTATCTTTAGAATACAGCTGAATTTTTGAAAAATTTATTTTGTCATCCAACGCCGGACGCTTTTGGACTCCAAACGTGAAGCGCAGCTGTAATTTTATAGTAATTTTGTTTAAAAACTTAAATAGGTCTGTTTAAATTTTTGGACCTCACTCTAAAATGATGATTTGGATATAAGTGTATTACAGCACAAATGCGTACAGCAAAACAATTTAAACATACAATAATAATACGCCTATGTTAATTATAGGGGCCCGTCGTCTCGTGTACTTATGACTTATAGACTGGTTAGCTTAGACTTTAGGCTTAATAGTAGGCTTATTGTTTAGACTTATGTTATGGCTTAGGTTTAGGTTCAGGCTTAAGTAGGCAGGCCTCTATAGTTGACATGAGTCAAATGATATATACGAACACAAAGAACACATATACAGGCTTGATGCTACACAAATGATTATTATAAAACAGGTTACTATCCCCGTTTCAACTTTAGAAAGTTCTTTTTTGTTCAATTTGAGCATAATAGTAATCTTCAGTTTAAAGGTAAATTTACACAATCTGGTGGGGCGTTTCACATCTTTCACCGTATTCTCAAATATGAATTGTTCCAATTACCAGTTGATGATAAGTCTTGTAACATTCGAATCAGTGAGAATGGTAAGCTTCAAAAATGAGCGTATTCTATCAAGTTTGATTTAACCCTATTTTTGTGGACATTTTGAGATCCGCAACAACAGGAGTTTGTATGTTTAAAAAGCTGATATAGACTATCGATTGGTACCTCACATGTGTGCGAGAATGTGGCTCATATGTCAGTCAAATACAAAAAATATAAAAGCGATCAACCATTGCACCACTACTAAATGCATAGTTAAGTATATTAAGACACAATACATAAAATGATGCTTATAATTTGAAGGAGTAAAAATTTAAGTCTGTCGACTTAAAACAATCGAAAGTTCATCGCCTTTATTCTAATGTTTAGCGGGAAAATCTTCAATAACATGAACAGCGGCCGGCTAAAGTGTTATTATCTAGTGCACATATTGTCTAATGCATATACCAACAATGGCTCGGTTTCTGAAATCTCACTTAAGTATTTACTTAAAGTTATGCTTAAGTAATTACTTTTAAGTCGCCTACTTAAGAAAGTATTTAAATTTTCGAGCACAGCCAAAGGAACACCAAATATCGGCCATTGCTACGACAAGGAGCGAATTGTTTTGCGTTATATTAAACAGACATCATGCATCAAGTACTAGTCGTACTTAAGTAGGGTTTCGGAAACCCAGCCAATAACTAATTAGTGAGAGATTTTCAATTTGACGAACATCTACAATTTTGGATCTTAAAAGCAAAACAAATCAAATGCATCTGCTAAATTTTGAATTTAAGCTTTGTAAACACTAAAATTCAGAGGTCTATTTTGATGAAATAATTCAAGTATTTCTAACGGAAGTTCAAGTTGAAACTGAACTAAAATATTGATAATTATGAAGGCAATAGACATCATACAAAACAGTCCCGTAGCCAGCTCAACAACGGAGCGGTTTAAAATATTTTCAGAATTCCAAAAACTAAAGAGGTTCCTGAAATTTTGTTCAATTTTTAATGATACTATTATTAAAATTTAAAAAACGTTTTCAAAATATTGACCTTAAGTTTTAGGTTGAGTTGAGCGTTTCGTTGCTTAGTTTGAATAGCTACGAGCCTGAATCTAAATAAAACAAACAAGCATAACACTATAACCCGATCAATGAAATACATTGGCCAAACAGGTAAACAACAAAGTCACAACAGTTGACATTAATGTTACTACTCATGACTTTTAATCTTCCCACCCCCCATCGGGGCCAGTAGCTAGAGGGAACCCAAATGGGCTCAGCTTTCCTGAAAATTTTTTTGCCCTCCCCACTTACAGTTTTAGCTCCGCTTGCAACTTGTTATTTCAGCAGCATGCCATTTTAACTTGTTCCCCCCCTATCTGCTTGAGTGGCTATGATCCTGCACCCCCGTCACAAATGGGACACCAGTCATATTTTTATAATAACAGTTTACTCGGAAATATAAAAATGCAACATACCAGCACGGCATGGATTTAATTTAACCCAGTTTCTGTTGCAATCTACTGTAACAGAACGATTTGTTTGGTAAATTTTAGGCCAATGAAACACATTACCATATCAAAACAGTCAGCACGAACCAAATATAACGAAACTGACGACTTTCTGGCTATTTGACCAAAACGTTTAGCGTAAACGTATAACGTTGAGTGTCTGTAGTGAAGCTAAATACAATATTTCTAGCTTATCCTTACTATTAACTAAATTTTATATAAAATTGTTCATAAATATTAATATTATATAACAATTAATAATTTCCACAATATAAGCAACAGCACCAAATTGCACAATATTAATGTCCTTGAGAGCCATTGATAACAACGCAAACACAGCGATCTGTTTACACGATGCTAAAGTTGTCTAAAAATGTCCAATCAGTACGATTTAACACAGTAATTGTGTTAAATTTGAAACATTTTTCTTTACTATTTTTTTTGCAAATTCATTTCGCAACGTTTACTGTACGTAAACAACTAATCAGCGTAGCAGTCATTAGAATTTTTGACGGGTGAACAGATACAATTTCTGATATGCTGTCCAAAAATTTTGGCCCGGCTGCAAAGATTTCTGTAAAACATAGCTGTTATATTTTTTGAACTATACAATCTTACACTTAACACAATTAAAGTCACTAAATTTACACGAATACAGTTTAACTGTAGTCGATGTGATCAAAGGTCGATGACGACCCGTGAACAAGATTATGCAACGATCAGGATGCAAACTGAGGTGAAAAATACTGCAGCTGGAGGTCAACAAAATTTGCCGGCCGCAGCCGGAGGTGAAACGTAATTAGGTACTTAGAACAGTCTTTAGTTGGCGAATTTTAGCAACTATCTGTGAGGTGTTGTTGACTTATTTAGTTCTACGCTTATTGTTTACAAAATCTGCCGGTCTATAGTCTGCTGGCGCCAGAGACAAAGACAGGTCTACGTTTGTACGTTGGTAACAAGGCTTGTTTTACACTTCATAAACATGTAACAGTGCTCGTTGGGATTTAACCTTACTCCGCTCAGTATTGGTCGAGGTGGGCCAATATTACCTACATTCTTCCCTTCGGTAACTGTGAGCCAACATTCATTATATTTCCTTTAAAATGTAAGCTCACCACTTTATAAAATTTCAGTCATTAAAAACTATAACCACCCCAAAAGTGAGATGGTTTAGCGCTAAATTGCGCCGCGCGCTAAATACATTCTTTCTTGAGCAAAATGTAACCAGTTGCATACTCTTGTTCTAGGACGAAACACCCTCTTATTGTAATTTATAAATTTTTGTTCTTGACAAAAGTATATATGCTTCATATAACTTTAATATGTCGTGGGTACAAAAAAACGTTTTTGACCAACTGTCCCTTATCTCATATCTGAACGGGTTATGTTTCGCTTGATTGAAGCTATCAGTAGAACTTTAAAACAACCACAGGATACAGTGTTTCGAACACTTTTAGCAACGGAAGTTTGAAACACTAAATTTACTTACCCAGTTGCATATCCTTGCTATAAGTATAATTCACTCTTTCTTACACCTCATCCGCACGTGTAAGTTTTTGCAGCGAGAACGCATTTTCGAACAAAACTTGCACCTGCAACTGCTGTCTGTCAAAAACTTGCACGTGTGAATGGAGCTTGAGAGTATAAAAAGCGATTAGCATCGTGTAAACAACTCAAACTGTTCTACTGAGTTTAGCGAGAGATTCGAAAAAAACGATTTAGGCTTTTGGTCCTAAACCTCCAATCGCCGCTCTGTTACGATAACACAACGCTGATGATATTGTTAGTGATACGGCAGTGACCAGGAGAAACGAAGCAAGCAAAAGGCCAAACCCGTGCGGTGAGAGGCAAATTTCAGGGTGACGCCGTCGGAGTGACGCACTCCCGTCTGGCGTTAAGAATGTCGCTGGTAGCCGCCGTTCGGTGCTGTCTTGGTTTCTGAGAGGATAGTACGGCGGGACATAAGACGAGTCAACCACTCCTGAAATTTTGTGACAATTATAATTTTAAACACTCGCATACATCTGCAGACAAATGGTATTTTTTAGAAGCATTAAAGCAGCCTAAGCAGACTTCAACGCATATTAAGCCACAGCGTCAAGAATAAGTCTAAAAACAAGCGTAAGCCTAAGTACAAAAATAGTCTAAATCATTAGCCTACTCTATCACAGTCCTTAGTGGCAGATCACTGAGACTTTTGACCGTCTGATCGCGTCATACATATAATAGTGTAAAGGGATACTAAGTGGGTGGGAGCTGCCGCCCCTCGATACTAAGCAGTATTGACTCACGAGCGAAATGAACGAGAAACCAAACGCATTTTTAGTAAAAAACCCTGAAACAAAAACTTGATTTTGAACCCTGCTCACGGCTCCTACGTACTGGATGACCCTCTTGGATCCGCCAGTGACAGTCCAGTCGAAAAATGGGATACCCCTAAAACGTTAATAGAAACGACTAGTCGAAGAGTTTGTTCGTTTGAACTTTAATAAATTGATATTTACAATTTTTCAACAAACCAGCAGATTTTAGGACAATATGGCTACAGAAAACCGTTCTGCAACTCGTCAAATAATGCGAAATAACAAATCAAGTGATAATTTAGCTAAATTAAAGTTTAACGAATTAATAAACATAAGATATTTTATAATGATACAAAACGAGTTGCACTACTTAAAAATTAAATATCATACAATTAAGTAGTAAAAACTTACCAAATTCTGAATCAACCGGCAAATCAGCTTCGTTTGCCGAATCATCAATATCAAGAACGTAAATCTTTTCAGCGGAAACGTCCATCGATTCCAACAGTTGTCCGTGGTCAATATCGACTTGGTTTCGGCTAAAATTAGTCGGCGTCTTGGGCACGTCATGAATCAAAATTGTCGCACTACGGGCAACACGAGCACGATTGCGATTACAAGTTGGTGGCTTAAACAATGCACAAGTATTAGTGTTGTAATGAAGACGACAAAACCGCGTTCACCAACGAGATCTCGCAGCTGCAATTTGCATGCATGCAAATTTTTTAAAAAAAAACGAACTTGAAGCTGCAACTTGCCGCGTCAAGTTTTGTTCGAAAGCGCACAACAAAGCTTGCAGCTGTAAAAGTTAAAGCTCTGCAAGTTTTCGCTGCAAAAACTTACACGTGTGAACCGAGCATAATTGTTATTAATGTTTCGCTTAAAATTGTTGCCGCGTTGAGAGTTTGAGACGTGTTAGGAATCGAGTGGTACGGGGCGAATTTGGCTAACCCGTATGGCGGGTCGACTTATATGATGCCAAAAAAGTAAGTTCGAAACACAAATGTAAGCTGACTAATTTTTTCCTACAGATTGACTATTTAATAATTTTTAACTAGAATCTTAGCTAGGAATATGGCGCCACGTTTGATTCGTCGGATATCATGTTTGTAACTTGAAACAATGGCTAATAAAACGGATCTGGACGACTACAAGCTTGAAGCTGGCCCCCGGAGCCATCTCTAGTAGATATCTCTGCGGTATACGTTGCGTTTAATCTTTTAAACGCTATGATGAATATTTAAAAATTGTGTTCAGTTGTTACAATTGCAATAGTTCAAAGTGCAATATTTTTTACAAAATGCAAGCGAAAAAGGTTTACAAAATAATTGCTTACCGTTAATCCAACACACGCACCATCGCTTTTCATGCATAGCGATACAGCACATTGGAAGTAAGTTGTCACTTTGTCGGCAAATTTGAACGCATGAGCTTCTACGTACGCTTGGTTGAGTTCACTGTTATACTGTAGATCACCCAAAATTACCGGATCTATAGCGCATCTAAAGTCATTTTCAAATCGATTTAATTGGAAGGCTTGTTTTGTTTCGGGGAGGGGAGATTATTTAAAGGCAATGTAGTACAGTATTTTTTTAAAAAAATTGCATTATAAGTGTTGCGCTATACTTGCTGTCCGACGCCGTTCGGCACCCTTATGGCGGCGGCCGTCAGTGTCCATCACCATACGGTATCGTAAGTGAGTTATTTGCGTACGATACCGCACGGTGACAGACGGCGCCGCACGTCAAAAAAGTATAGCGCAACCCTAAAAGTGCCGAACGCAGGACGTACCAAGCAGCTGCTGTAATCATAACAAGGCTCTTGTACACTTCCCTAAACAGGCTTAGGCTGAGGATTCGGAAAAACACTTCCTTAAGCCTAACCTTTTACCTAAACCTTAACTTAAACAGGCCTAATCCTTCATCCTAAATGTGATAGAATGCTGTACAAGGGCGGTAGTGCTAACGATAGCATGCATTTGATCGCTCTCACCGTGGGTTTGAAATATAGAATTAGAATATAAGTTGATTCAAATATATATATATATATATATATATATATATAATATATAATCAATACCACTGTTTCTTTCTTTATTTTATTGCAATATTTTTCATTACCCATTAGTATCCAACAGTTGAAATTTGCCTGAACCACTGCCGTCGTCAACATAACAACTATGAACCAACATACCAAACATATCTAAAACACAATATAACAATTGTCAGTTATAAAAAATTTTATTTTTAGCCTCTTCATATAACCATCGAATTATATACCTTTGTGTGAAAATGTTTCATATTTAAGCCAATAATGGACGAAAGTAAGCATGTAGGGGAAATTCACAGACACTAATATACCAGGGTCAAGGGTCATTACGCAAGTCGAAATCTATACAGGTTGTATAACGAAAAGCTTGTAGCTTCGTCAACATGCTAGGGGGCAAATAATTTTAGGAGGGGCATTCAAGGATTTTAGACCACTAATACTAACGAAGTTGAAAAGTTTCTAGGAAGTGTAAAATTTCCCCGCAGAATTAGTTCCGAATAAGGCATATGCTAATAGTGGTTATCCAGGATTTCTATTTCAAGAACCTCATGTGAAATTTTTTTTGCGAGAGCATGCGAAAGTCAGTTCTTGTTTTTCAGTCTCTCTAAAAGTTAAACTTAAATAACAGCTTAACAAAGTATAAGTAAAACTTAAATGAGTGTACGGACTAACTAAACTAGAATTGTAATCTTACCTCGGACTAACATATTTTTAAGGTTAACTAAATTAAACTTATTTTTGGATTATATAACAAATGCAGCACAGAAATTATGTGTATCTAAGAATTCATTAGCTTAAACTATAATTTAAACGAGTTTAAGCGAATAAGCATAGATATACCTGCCAGATTAGCTAACCGGGGTCGTTAGTTTACTGTTTCTGGATTGGCTTATGCTTAAATCAATATAGATTAAGCTTTTAGAGAGTGGAGATTACAAATTGGGATATATGTGCTATCACTCCTTGAACACGCCCAAGACAGCTAATTTTGGATATCCTCATGCTACTACAGCGTTGTATACACGAATGCAATGATTACAAAGACGCATACATCTGAACGATCATTTCTGCACCAAATGCTGAGACCAGGAGTGCTCGATGAAACATGCCGGGCACTTTGAGCAGATTAACTTTAGTGAAATGATAGATGCTACACACATTTAAGAATGCGGTCCAACTTACCGCTATCACATGCCCATACATGGAATAGCTCTTCACCAACGCGCGCATACGAGACTACGTTTCCACTGATCGAACCACGACGGACCGAATATTGACAGCTTGGCATTTTCGCCGTGTCGAACAAGTCCGTAGTGGGAAGCATACTAAAATAATAGAATATCAGCAAAATAGGCAGTTCGGCCAATGTATAGAGTCAGGGAGAAACAGTAGCATGAGCACATTCCTAAGCGTAAGCCTAAGCGTAACAATGAGTTCATACCTAAGCCTATGCCAAGCCTAAGCAAAAAAATTAGACTGAAGCTTAGGTAAGCTTACTCTATCTATTGCAGTCCCACTAAATAACGTTCCTCCTCTGATCTTTATATAGGCCGGCAGTTGGTACGTGTTTCCTTTAATAACGAGGGCATGAAATGCAAAGCCTCGCTTTTGCACTCTTTTTGCGGTTTTTGACGCAATTAAAAGTAAGAATTTGGATATTTGTGCTTAGCATTAAGTCATAGGCATAAATATGCAAATTTGCGAGCATATCACTCGTTGCAATTTTACAAAGTTTTCCAATCTAGAGATTGCTTATATTAAGACTGGATAATGACAAGAGTGTGCAACTCTTCGGGTCCAGCATGGTACACCATGCACCAGCGAACGTTGCGTTTTTGGCCGACCCCTCCTTTTGTTTAGAGGGTGGATTGCTATCACATGAATACTCCTAAATTAAACTATAACGGGACCATGTTTGACGCCGCATACATAAAAGTGTCAAGGTTCGCACCCCGTCCTAAATAAATTGTGATAGGACAAAAACACAACGCATGCCGGTTACATTCTGCTCTATACAGAATGTGCCCAGTTGCACACTCTTGTTGAATAGCAATTATTCACTCTTGCTTATATTAATTGTAACATTATTGAATCCGGTTCTGTTATTTCAGCGCCTTACAAATAATGATTAAAAACAATTCAGGTAATAAAGTTGCAAGTCCCTATTAATTTAAGTAATTTCAGCAAAATTCGGCAGGACTTGGCGTTCGTTGAAAAAATTTTCAACTATTTCTTTTCTGGATGAGCATTTTCAATTTTATTAGGTGCCTTTGCGATTATTTTGCACTACGAATACGGGTGTAGAAAAATGCCAATGGTTCCAAAATTAGTCTCATCTATGCTACAGAAGCGTACCAATTCTACATACTGACTACGCGTCTGAGAGTAAGCAATCAGTGGTACCGGGAAAAGATAATTTGCATGGTGTAATCAGCCGCTATCAATCGGAATCCGATTTCGTTATGAAAATATCGGTAATTCCGTTATTTTTTCTCTCAAAATTAGTTAAAAATCACGTATATATCTCGATACCTTTCATTACTGATATGCTTCAATTGTTCGAAAGAAAATAAAAATTACGAAATTCATCGAAAACCTTAAAATTTCATTGCTTGCGGTATTTTATGTATGCATAAAATTTTAGAAATCTCGGCGAATATTATTTGCACGTCTCAGTTGTGTTGAACCATCTTTCAAACTTTTACACTTCAATATCTGTTCTTCGTTATTGTTATTTCGAATACTATTCATTTACGTTATTTTTACTATCTATTTACACCCTGGTAGTATGTATATAATGAAACCCGGGCCAGTAGCAAGAATTGAATCAGAGGCGTATTTCTTCCCTTTCCAGCAAAATTTGAGCCTCGCATGTAAGTCTTGCGAACCCCTTAAGTTGAGTGCCCATCCTGACAAAATTTTTGCCACCCCCGTAACAGCGTAGCTAGCTTCGGGCCTATGTAAAAACTATACCAACCTGACTGTAAAATCAGCAGTAACGACTTTATCAGCTTCCATAAAAAAGCACGTACACCTGTACGCTTTATCAACTTTTGTAATGAAAGTATCATGAAAACTGAATATCACAGTCATTGATTGTTCAACTCCACGTTGCGGTCCAAGCTAAAAAAATCGACTTCGAAATAATGTTAAGCATCAATAGGATAAGGGTTGCGTTATACTTTACTGTGCTCGACGCCGATGCCCGCCGTTTCACGCCACTATGTGTTGCTAACAAAAATATATTCAAAATCTATTTGGTGGCGTGTGGTAATTTTTAACAAGAAAACTTTACCGTGCAACGCGCCGGCGGGCGGCAAGTATAGCGCAACCTTAAGGGTGGCGTTATAATTGATGCACGATGCCAGCCGTTGCCGTCCGTCACCGTGCGGTATCGTACATGAGCGATTCACGTATGATACCGCATGCTGGCGGATGATAACGCACGGCGACGGACATGGATGAATTGCGCTGGATGACATTAAAATTTTTTAAAAGTTTCGAGCCACCCTAATAAACAATTTGAAGAGTTCGGCATAAACTTATTGAGGAATTGTACAAAATTACCGTCTTCGGCTATTTTAGGCTATTCTACCCTTTTTCCCCACATTTAAAATTAAGGTCTAGGATCAGGGTCAAGTAAAGGCTTATGCAAAGGTTTAAGCTTACGTAAGCATTTTCCATACCTAAGCCTAGTCTAGCATGGGAGGGTAAGTATACAGAACCTCGCAAAGCCCAACGCAATGTTAGACCATCATGCCAATTCTTAATTTTGGTCAGTAATCGGGTGTCCGAAACAGAGTGACCCCCTTAAATCTGCAAGTCGCCAAAACGTTATCGAGAGCTCAACAAATTTCATGAACGAACATGTCAATTTCAATATCATTTACAAGCCGAAACCAAAATTTTTCTTGGAAAGCAAAACGTTTTTTTGAGAGGGGGCCAGGTTTCACTAGACTATTGACCCGAAATACGACAGGCATATGATAAATTTGTTTTAATTTCTAAAACGTACCCTTCGTTGCCGACGCATATTACACTGGCCTGCCTTGAGTTGAAACACTACGCTGGTCCCTGCGTTCCCACGATACGATTGTACACATCGGTCCTTATCGGACATGCCTTTAACAAATATCCGGCCTGTAAACGGTCGTTGCGTTTGAAATATCATACGGACTTGTTCATCTTCACATTGGACTTGTGGAATACCAAGTACTCCGTTATCTATTGGAATTGCGGTCCCAGGAACAAACTGAGATACGCTGGCGAGAACCTGAAAAACACAAAATTATATTATGAAATCATTGAATTTGAATACCAAATGCTAAAACATAGTTGAATGCGGCACATTTTTTCGCTTTAACTATTGTATACTTTCAGTCCACGTTTACGCTTAGACTTACGCTAATCTTAGTACGAGGCCTACTTTATGTGTAAGGATAAGCGTAAGCCTGTACCTAAGGCTAAGATAGCTCTAGGCCTAAGCCGTAATTTTAAATGACGTACGAAATGTACAACAGCCTAAGTTTCTCAGGGTTAAAATTTTACACCAACTAAAGCATCGTACCTCTTTTAAGGTATCAATAAAAACACTACCCTATCATAGCGTCATTCATTAAACTTCCCATCCCATAGCAACAGAATGGTATAGAAAGATAGATAGATGGATAGATAAGACAGAAAAGGATATAGCGTCACAATAGGCGCTCGCGTAAGAAAATTGCTCTTTCAATAAACTGTAAATTGAAAATTATTTATTAGCTAATATTAGCTGGCAAGGCTTTAAAATAATTTATAAAAATTGAAAAAATTTAAACAGTCGCTACGCTCGTTCGCAAAACACTTATGAACATATATATAATTATACGCTGATCCAAAATGAAAAAACCTGGTTAAACCCCTGGCAAGCATTAACTGGGTTAAGTTAATTACTGTAACTTACAAAAATGAATATACAGTTTCGAGTCCACATCGTGTAATCGGATTTGAAACTTTGGCACTGCGACTGCTGCTATCTGAAATTAAAAACAACAACAGACGGTTTTAGGTATTTAGACAATAAAATGTTAAATATAAATTTCTTAAAAAATCTGGGGCATATTTTCTCAAAAAGTCTAAAGAAAAATGACTCAAAAATTAATTTTATTGAAGCAAATAATGTTAAAAACTGCCTTCACAAATAAGCCAAACAGGTAAACGGAGACGAAAGGAAAACTTTGAACTACAATTTCTAACATAGACGAAAAAATGTAACATTTGCCAATCGTAGACGTTTTAAATATTGTAAACAATTCATAGATTTTACATTTTGAACTGTAAATTTCAAAAAATCTAATAAATATACGACACCTAACCATGAGCTATTCCTGGTATCATAATAGAATTTAGGAGGCCTTTAGAGCCCATATATATTCTAAAGTCACTAAACATACCTTACGATTAACTTAAGCAATATGCATAAACAAGCTAACCACTGTTATTAACGAGACATTTGGCGGAAACTCAAATATAAGGGCCCGTATTCTCAAATGTGTGTAGCACCTATCTACAGTTGGAAATAGGTCTTGTAACTTTCGAACCAGTGAATGTTGTGGCTCAAAATTCAGCACATTTTGTGTATATGATTTGTTCTACTCCGGTACCAATTTTAAGTTCAGCAACTGTAATTGTTAGTGAATTTGAAAACCGATTAGCAACTCATTATAGGTGCTACATACATTTGAGAATACGGTCAAAGTTCATCGTTAGATATACAAGCAAATAATTGCATATGCTGGCATTTTCAGTTTCTGTTATCTGAACTAAATAATACGCACATGAATTTTCTTTCATGGAATCTTGAAATGGTTGGCGGAAAGCAAGCACAAATGGGAACGCAAACTATTCAAAGCGTAGCAAAGCTTTTCAAGTGCTGCACTATCCGTAAAGTATGGTATATAGGAAAGCGGTTCAATCCTCCCGTTATCAAATTGATCAGTAACTTAGAATTATGTTTTCGACGGCTTTCGGCAAAATCAGATCCATTCAGATTCAGTAAACATAAAATTTGTGTACTACAACATTGTTCAACCAAATGAATTAAAGATTGATTTTGTTCGTTTAAGTCGGCGTTTATAAATTGACCCCCATGACCCATTTTCAACTGGATTCTAATTTTTCCGCCTGCAATACTTGTTACTATGTTGTTTGCGTGCTCAGTATGCTTGGGTTTAACTAAGATTACCTGTTCAGAAGGTTTTTTGCCGCTGATAATTGTTGTTTCGTTTTGACACTTGTAAAAAATTTTTTTGTCGAAAAATTATACAAATTATATAGCATTTGACACAAATTGTGGAGCTAAAGACGATTACTGTTAAACGTTTCCCAATCAGACAAAATAACTCATTTGATATAATTTCTTGTATGCTAAGTTGACAAACGAAAAAATTCCCTGTCGGGGCCTTTAAACGGGCATTTGGTGTGGTCTATAGCAAGCGAAGCTGCAAACAATGTTTCAACAGAAGGCCAAAACTGCAGTCGTACTCTCGGCGTTGTGGGTAACAAGGTGCCGTTGGGCTTAAAGTTACTGGAGCGGAACTGCTAACTGGCTGCACAAATGCTCAAGAACAGAGAACAACATCAGCTTTCTATCTCCTGTAGAAAGTTGTCATAGGGAAAGTTTGGTCTCATTCAATAGACGGTTTTGCAATGAATTCGAAGTTTCAGCGAATTTTTGATCACGTAGAATTTTCGCATATAAACGTTTTAAAATAACAGACATATCTGCTATACACACGTGCTAACAACCTCATATGAAGTCAGCGCATGTCAACGTCTGACCGGATAATAACTTACCGGATGTTAAACCCAAGCTAGCACTTAAAGTTGTGTGAAGTGCTGGAAACATTTTAGTCGCACTAAAGTATATGTTTATTGAACTAAAATTAACTGATGCCTTGGATATTTGATTGTTAGTTCCAAAAAACATGAGCTTCTTAACTTACACAGAAATGCAATCGCAGCAAGGCGTTAAATTAGTCCGCTTGTAAAAACCAGCGTAATCCCTAACATATGTTTGCTAAATATTTCATTCTAGCATTTACTATTTATAACGGACTTCATAACGTTCTTCCCAATTTACAACGCATGTTTCTTTGAAGATTGCCGGAAGCGAAAACAGAGTCACCGCCCGAAGGCGGTGACGATAAATTGACAAAATGCCAAGATTGAGGACAATTTTCCCGGAGTGTTATTTAATTCTGTTAGCCTCCGTTGGCTGGTTCAAAAGTCACAGTGCACTTTCTGCCTGCTGATAGGTGCGATACACAGTTGAGAATATAACCTTAACGCCGAGGTTGAATTATACACGATTCACTTACATATTGTGGCCGAACGCACGTTGAATGCAAATGACGAAAATTGAAGTGAAACTTCCAAACTGTTTATATACTTAATAATTGTGCTATATTTAGTTTTAAATAATAATCTGTGAAGGGAGTAAAAAAATATTACTTCCTACGTTAAATAAGTTGTAGAAAATTCCCAATCCTCGGATCACAGGTGATTTTGATTACAAATTTATCGATCCCAGTAACAGCGATATTGATGCAGAGGATTAAAAGGGATATATACCCTTCCCCAATGTTTCCTGAAAGATATGAAAACCACTTTTATTAGGCTAAAATTTTGTGGGTTATTACGGTCTAAAAATTTGTTCAAATGAGGTTACAAGACAGATTTCCGAACTGATATCCTGGTTACTCCTGTGCCCAGCGCGTGATCTTTCACATATTGCCATCGTATTCAGTTTTAGGCTTATGCCCAGACTTAGGCTTTAGGTTTAGGAAAATTCTTGCCCAAACCCTCACCTAAGCGTTCGCCTACACTTAGATAGGCTTATGCTTAAACTTTATGCTTAAATGTAGAGAAAAATGTACAAGAGGGTTCCATGCTCGTTGTTTTGTATGGTCTGGCTTAATAGCTGCCATAGCTAATAATCAGCACAATTATACTGATAACAATTTGGTGAACACAGATAAATAGAGCTATTTCAAAAACTGGTAATTTTGTCCAAACATAACAACGTTTCTTAGTTGAGAATTTGCCACAATCTGGCAAAGTTTAATTTTTGTACTACAAACAGATTTATTTTATCGGTAGGTTTTAATCGAATTTTTGTTCAGATTTGCTGCAAACAAACATGACATGACACTGTTGCTACGGGAAACCTGATCGTGATAGACGCGAATTTGCTATTTGCCATCCGTATATGGACGCTTTTGACCCCGTTTAACTCGTATATTAATAATTTTTAAATTTAAATTTACTACATTTTTAATTATTAAATAGCTATTTTAAAAAAATTGAATCAAGTAAACTGTTTGCCTAAATCAAATCGATACAGGGTAGTAGCTGGGCGTTGCTTAGTTTGTAGTCTTGTTGACGTGCTTGGTATCTAAGAGCAACTTTATCCACTATCCACAAATGCTTGTTTAATTTAAAAAATTATAGATTTTGAAGCATACAAGTAGCTTAACGATTCAATTTTGAAGTTGTTCAGTCTGGAGAACGTTTTTAAAAGTTTTTTCCAATGTAAAGAACAGGCTCTGAACAGTATCATAAGCATATTTCTAAGCCTAACGCCTATGCCTAAGCCAAGCAAAAAATAGTCTAAAGCGTAAGCTTGTTCTATTCTTGTTCACAAAAAATCGTTCCTCCCCTGATCTTTACATGGGCTAAAGTTTTGACGAAAGACTACGTGCACATATGTCAACAGCTTTAAAGGTTTTCTAATTTTGGCTAAATCACACCTGAAAAAATGTATTACATAGCGTTATTCTTTATTAAACTGCCAATGCAACACAAACAGCGTACCGAATTAATAATTAGAAATATGTTAAAATTAAGAGTAAGAAATGTGTTAATATTAACACAATATTAATATAATAAAAACTAGGACACCCAAAATTCACCTAAATCTCAATAGACAGGTACTATGTCAATGCAAAACATTTTTGTTTACATTTTTCACATATAAACACTTTTACGCTTGCACGCTTACACAGTATAAAATTGCAGAAGCAGTGAAAAATATGCATTTCCTGTGTGCCCAGCAATTCAATATAATGTGTTTCCTTGAAATCACACCCGCAGCCTCTATTTCATGATGAGATTAAAGTACTTGAACCGAAAGCTACTTTCGCCGTCTCTTTATTTCTTTCAAGTGTTCTAAATTCCATTCTGTTTCGCGCATCTTTCGCCCCTCTAATGAATAGAAGTGACCCTCGTCTATTCACTGCTCTCCCCCTGATAGTTTTCATATTCCATGGCCGAAATGTGTGACAGTTTTTCGTTATAAACATATTTATATATTAATTTTGCATTTTATATTTTCCAATATTTGAAATATATACATATTTATTATGCTGCAATCCTTCCGCATGAAACCGATATTGATGCACCAAAAAAATTTGTTCACCGAATAAAAGTAAGTTTTCACTAAAACTGAACAATACTGCCTGAGCGCTGCCTACATGTGTCTTCCCCCGAACTCGCTTTCTCTCTCTGTGTTCCGTGTTATCAAAATATTATGCGAAAAGCGCCATATTTTCAAGATTGAAGTCTGCAATATTTCACAGCGATGCCCCCATCTTAATAAGTATTCGACACTTTAAAAAGATTTGAGAAATATTTAAACGCACTTGAAACTGCAACAAACAACAACAACAACAACAACAACACCAAAAACAAACAGATGTTTCATGAAAATATACCCCCTACCCATGGTTTTCCACCGTCTTCCGATTGAAGAGCACTTAAGCCACTCACACACATTGACGAGGTGTTATTCAAGACACACATGTGTGTCTAGTCCGTGAGTGTCTCTGCGTACCGGTCTGCATGTGAGATGGTATTCAGCCTCGTTGCCGAGTGGACATTCAACTGTAATATGCAGTATTGTCGACTTCAATGCAATGCATACTTCCATCATAATATGCAGACCGTGGTACTAATTGCTAAATATTGCAGTATGCAATACGTGCTGCATGCAGTATGCAATACGTTGAGCAAACAGTACGAATGGTGACTTTCGATTTCGTGCATGCGTTTGTAGCAATTTGTATTGCAAAATTGAAAATTTCCTTAAAATATGCACATTGTGGTCAGTAGAAATTACTATATATATTGTTGCGGACATCAAAGTTGAAAATACGTTTTCAAATATGTAACATGGAGAAAAAGAATAAGGGCACATAGGATCGTAGCCAAAGAAGGTCTGGGGGAATTTAGACCCTGATTCCCATTTTATGAACCAAGACACGTTTTGCCTGTGCTAAAAAGGAAAATAAATTTAATACTACAATTACGTCTACCTTCATGCTCGATCCGCTTAGTGCGACTAATGGATGACCAGATCATCAAAATTGAAAATCCTGGCTACGAGCCTGAGGATACACAATTACAGAAGTTTTACTAAAATATGGTACACGTAATAGTTGTAGCACGACTTTGCGTTCTTCCGAGATATGAACGCTGAAACGCTCACGATACTTATTTTGGACATAAAATCTTAGACATAAACACGACATACACGGAACTTTAAGTTATATTTTAAGCGTACGCATTCAAGGCTCAAACGCACAGATACCAAATAGCGAAACAATGAGATACTCAAATTTACTTGCAGACAATGGCGGATCCATGGGGGGCCACCCCGGCCGTTGCCCCCCAACAGCATTTCGACAAAAATTATATAGCAATTTTGTGACAATAGTTCGTGGTTTGTGTTTAGGTTAAAAGTAAGTTTATTACCTGTGAAATTCCCCCCCCATTTTGAGATCCTGGATCCGCCACTGCTTGCAGAACAAAGTTTAAACATTGCAAAGCTGACAGTTCTGCATTTTTGATTCAGAAGCATATTAATATTATGACCAAAAAACATTAGTCTTCCAAAAAATTCAAATTTGGGTGTGGAGTTTTCATGATAAACCACGTGAAACCAAAATATTTAAAACTTTTGAAAATCACATGAATTCCAATCTACAGTAGCCACGGAACGTTTACTGACATTCACTGGCGCAAGCAGGTGCCAAAATTAATGGCGGTGTGAACTGAAAATATACTAAAATATTGATTAGAGTAGAATATGTAAATTATCAAAACCCAAACACGCAAATTAAAAAACATCTTTGGTCGGCTCTTTCACACAGGCGCTTAGGTTTCAGAAAGACCTTAAATCTTTCTTTAAGGGTATCAAGGCTAAAGCTTTAACTTTAAATGTGGGGGAGAGTGTAGAAATGTATTTTATGGCTAATGATTTTAGCAAACACAAAACCAATCGACCAAACTTTGTTGTGTTGGTAAATCTTGAAAATTCAAATATTCATGCCTGCACAATTTACAATTTCGCACGCATGCAACAAAATCCTATACACGCAGAGGATAAACAATTTTCAACCACACCATAAATAACACAGCAAATTCTAGCTTGGCCGCAGTAAAATTCCGGAGTAAGCATTAAATATAAATCATGTGCTTGCAAACATACATATATAATTGGCAACTTAATTGCTCCAAAAGCAAAAACAAAAGAAAATCAAAAAACAGCACTAAAAAAAAATATCCCTTAGCAACCAATAACTCGTTTAATAATTTAAAAAATATTAGAGCGTAAAAATAATGCCCTCCTACAAAAGGACAACAAACACACATTTTTTTTTAAAAAAAAAAAAAATATCCGCGTAGTCCATAAAAGATCTAATTTAATAAAAAAAAATATTTTAGGCCAAAAAAAAAAAAATATTTTTATAAAAACCCAAAGGAAAAAAAAAAAAAAAAACATACTATATCAAAAAAATATTACCCCTCCACTCCAAAAAATTCTGCATTAAAAAAAAACAACTCTCTCTCTTTATAATATATAATTTATATATTTGTTTATTTATTTATAAACTTCTATTTAACCATAATCAACTGATGGGGGCCAAGGAACAACGTTCCTCAAAATCAATAGTTTTGGTCAACCACAGATATTGCCTTATTGAGACATCTTTCACGCTTAACCCTCAATGGCCCGACAGTCTACATATGTAGACATAACCAGTTCGGCAATTGATTGTTGGGGGTGTTATGTTAAGATTTTTTTTTTTTCCCGAGATTTTCTTTTTTTTTAAAACTAACTCTACCTTTGGACAAAGTTTCCTTCGTTTCTACCCACCCCGCCTTACTTAATTTTTTTCTTTTGTTTTTGACAGAATTGACGTTTTTTTTTTGTTTTTGGGGGAAAGGGAAATTTTTATTTTTTTGGTCGGTTTTACCAACTATGACACAGAAGACCCGGACAACATACTAAACGACCAAGCTGTTCATTAGAGCTTTTATAGATATGATTACAACAACGCCATGTTTGAGTTAGGACTTGTTTTTTTTTTTTTTGTGCGTTTCTTTCACCTCCCCCCCCCTGTTTTTATATCAATTTTTCTCCCGCGGACCCGACAGCTCAACCATTCTTCTATATATTTACACATCCACACACTTCAGTCCCCAGCGGTCGCGGCCACTCTCCTCTCCTCCTTGCGTTTTTGGTTGTTAGCGGCTGTAAGTGCAATCTTTCCTCCTCATCACCAAACCGCACCACGCCTTTAAACTAAAGAATTGATATTTTAGTTGTTGCTGGCCCTGGCATCAACATTTCAAAATCTCTGCTTCTCTACTGTATTAGTAAAAACATTAATTGTACATGTAAATATGCAACTACTGTTTGTTGCTTAAAAACAAATGCTCGTAAAAATAATTATGGCGTGATTTGCCAGATTTTCTATGCACTACTATAACCATACATATTTTAAAGGTCATCTATGCTCTGCTTATATAATTCTGTTGTTTAAATTTTGCAGTACCTACAAAACATATCGCCAGTTTGTGATATCCAACGTAAGATCAGATTCAAAGTACTTAAAGTTTATAGGATTTTAAAAAAAATCGTTTAAAATTGTGTCTCCGCCATGGTGTAAACGGATAGTAATACTAACGTAAACGGATAATGATCAAAATAACGAAAACGGGAAACGGATATTGAAGTCGTAAATTTTCAAAAATACTTTTATTTTCCTGCCAGTACAATTGAAGCGTGCAAATATTCACCGAACTTTTTAATTAAAATTTAAAAGAAAAAATGGCGTATGTATCGAAATTTTTAATATTTTGGATGACTGTCGTAAGTGTTATTTCTTTTCGAACAATTGTAGCATATCTGTAACGGAAAATTGCGAGTGAAATACGTGAATTATAACTAATTTTGCATGTAAGCATAACAGAATTTCCGTTATTTCTATAACAGAAACGGACACCGATTTTTTACCGGAAACAGATATCCGGTGACATCCTGGTCTCCGGTATATATTGAACAGTTTTCAACAGGTTTAGCAATCGTGTCTAATATAAGTACTTGAAACACTTTTCGTGCTTTCAATAGCACCTTTCAAAGGTTTTTCTGCAAACTGGAAAAGTTCTGAAACATGCTATTATGGCAACACTTCTTATTAACTCGAATACAACGAATTAAATTTGGTTCAATCAGAACTGTGTCTGGTTATGAGTTAGAAATATAGAATTTGTTAGCACCGCTCTTTACCGTTTTATTTAATTCCAAAAATATTTTATGCAATTTTAAACTTGTACCTGAGTTAAGTCTTGGTTACTTTAAGTTTAGTTTTCAATAAACAAAGGTTTTTGAACATATTTTCTTGAAATACAAAAGGAAATACGTTTGCAATAATATTAGCGATTGAACAGAAGGGTAGTTTAGGCATTAAAAGTTGTCAAAAGATTTGTTAGAATATTTGGACGGTCCTAAACCAGACAATAGCTCATGCAACGTTAAAACACTACTCAAACTATTGTCATAAGAACAATATAGACCACTATTTACAAAACAATCAATTCGTAATGTTCTCGCCGAGCCTCTGCATTTTAGCGACATGGACGAAAGAGAAATTTTTCTAAAATAATTTTCAATTTGAGAAAACAATGCCAAAGAAGAGATGGTACGTACGTCTGACAATTATTGACAAATTATTAATTTAATTCAAACTTTAAATTTTTGCAATCATGAATAATTACGAAACCCATTTCAAAGTAGGCACTGGGTAGATATTGCAGTAAACAAATATATTTGCGTGCGGTTGACATTTTAGCAATTGTGCGCAATTCATACATTGCATAAATTTGGAAATATATTTTCTAAACTTAATTTTGTATCTTTGAGACTACAAATATTCAAAGTATACTAACAACGTACGCTGATTTTAAACATGTGAGTTGGTGAACATTAACGACACCTAAAAGCATGGCAATTGCCAAGATTTAGACAGGGTATACTTTTAAAGCTGGATCATAGATATCTAAATCCACAAATACGCAAGGCAATTAGAATTTCTTAAAGTGGTTTTGAAGCCTACAAATGGCCTCGTCCTCTTAACTTCCCGGATACAATTCATATGTTTTTCGCGTGTGTGCCAACAACTTAAACTCATCGTTTTAATATTTTGGGTAATTTGGACCAGTGAATGGAACCAGGTACATTCCTGCTTGAGAAACAGTAACCAGCAAGCGTTGCGTTTTTGCTCTCTCTCCACTCTTTTAATAAATGGTTGGTTCAATTTCAACATATAACTTTTGGGGTCCAGCAACACAATCAATAACGAGGGGTCCGCCTCCGAGGCCCCAATATATAATGGTGAAGAAAGCCTCATGGGCGAAGTGGCCGAAAAACCAAATACAAACTTAGCATTAAATTCTAATAATCGTTTTGGTGTCGAAAATCTGAGAGAGGCCCATGGACCGGCTGATCTTGCTGTGCTTGTCCAAATAAATCCTACCCAAAACACGGTCGTGTCCTATAAAATCGAACCGCAGAGTAGTAGAGCAACTGAAATTTACATCCAGATGCAATATGTAATCCTTTAACACTTGAATTTTCATAAACACTGAATGGTAAAGATAAGCATGAATTAACATCAATGAAGCAAAACACTCCTTAGGTAAAATAAACATCAAACAGTCAAAATTCAAAATTATGTAGTATAAGATACTCAAATAAAGTGCAATAAACACTATACGAATACACGAAAAATGTCTCTAAAAATGGTCAATTTTAAACTGTTAACCTTAGCATTTTAAATATTTACCTTGATTGAAAACTACTATTCAACCTTCAGTTCAAATTCTCATTTTAACAATTACTCAATTAGCGGATTAAACATCAGCGACGCGTCTCATTCTCAATGGACAAAAGGCTGGTTGAACATAATGGAAAATTTTACTATATATATGAATTTCTTAAGATTCATTCATATTTTCACTTTATTTACTCATAATTGACTTCAAAAATGTAACCTTCACATTCCAGCTTAAAATGATTAATGCTTGTATTCAAGGGCGTAGCCGGAGGTAGAGTTCATGAGTCAAAACCTTGCTTCGGATGTTTATTCAAAAGGTTTTTTGGCATCTTTTCCAGTTAGTCACACATGAAACCGTTTCGAAATTTTCATAAAACACTGATCTTCCATTCCAGTTTCGGGGCTCCGGCCGTCCTTGCATTCGCTTGAGTTTATGCAGATTAATTCAAAGTTTCTCGCTGTTAGAACAAATGGAACAAGGGCACTCTCGAAGATAAATTAAAATGAATCCGCTGATAAAGGGACTCCCTGGGGAGCTCAGTCTCTCCTGGGGAAATTTTGTCGCAAACATTTTTTAGCATCGCTTCTGAGTAATATGTAAATTTGGCGCATTTTTGTGTCGCTAGCATGTTGAGCTGGCTACAGGCGTGAATGTAGATAAACAAAGAAACAGAAGGCGACAATAGTAAATTAATACTGTCCGAGCAATCTTGGACATATACTAATCCAGTAAATTAATTAAAAACAGTTCGCATCAGACAACAATGTTGAATGATGTAAACCCGTATTCTCAAATATATGTAGCACCTATCATAAGTCTACTGTAAACATCTCAACTAAGAAATGGTGAGCTTCAAAATTGATCATAGTTTTTCAATCACGATACCTTTGCTGCTGGGCATAATACCAAATTCGCAGCGGTCGTTGTTCGTTGTGCTCTATTTTAAAGACCTATTAGTATTTGGTGATAGGTGCAGCACACATTTGACAATCCGATTTCTTGTTGTTGTTCTACTCAACTTCGGCATCATTTTTTTACTCTGTTAAAAAGCGGTTAAGACGACCAGGGGTCAGCCAGCACTGCCACAAGGAATCGTTAATGCAGGGTGCAAGAACAATATTTTGAGCAGTAGCGGATTTAGGCATGATAAAAAAGTATCCATCCGTCGGATTTAGGCGGGATAGAAATGAATCATTCAAACTTAGGCGAGATGAAAATGTATCCGTCTATTGACTCTGTTGTACTTTAAATTTTGCTCTGCAAATCGTTCATTTCTAATAGTTACAGTCTCTCATCAACTTAAATAGTTAAACATAGATAGATTTTACAAGATGAGTTCAAAAAAATGTTCGCACCTTCGGTGCTATTATTGAATTTTAAAATATATAGAAAAGTTCGCTAAATCGGGCTTCAAAATTATACACTTTCCAAACACAAAAAAGGTTTCTTCCCCAATTAGAAAATGGTGGATCCGCCACTGATCCTGCGGACGGCGAAGATTTTTCTACTTCGAAAGATGCTGAAAGAATTCTCGGCCAAGTTTGAGCGAAGATGACTGTACTTAAGGTGTCTGTGTAAATATGACACTACAATAGTTACTGTTAATAAACATGCTTATGTTTATGTTCACACAATGCAAATTCATTGCAGCTGCATGTTCACACAATGCAAATTCTTTGCAACTGGAATAATTTACAATAATTTAGTTAACAACCTCTTCGCCTTGTGTTATTTTACAAGCTCTTAAGAGGCTCTAAGTTGAGTCTAGAGTTACAAATTTAAACAAACTGTTATACCCCCGTCTCAAGCATTTGCTAAACTTCGAAGAAACAGTCTGTAGTGTGGTGTGAATTGGACGTCAAAATTGTCTGTACTTGCAAGCCTCAAGACTATATGATAATTGTTTTGAATTAGAATTTTTCTCGCATAAAACTAAAATGGAATTTTAGAGCAATTAAAGTTTTTGGCCTAAAACGTCAATTAAAGTTTCTCATTTAGGGTATCGTTTGAAGTTTTCGCTCCGCATGATGATTTCAAGTACGTAAAGAGAAGTACAATAGGATAACCGAGATATTTGCATTATGAGAATGGAACGGGTATGACCGTACAAGACCTGTACAAAAGCTTCACTTGTATTGGGTCTTATTGAGATAACCAGAACCGTTCCACTACGCATGTGCAGGTGTTTTGATGGATGCCTCAAAAATAATCTTGTTGGAATCACAACTGATTTTATGCTGCCCTAGAAAATATACTTTTTCTTACTAAAGAACAGTTTGTCTATTGATAAGAACCCCAAAACCACTATACAGGATGCTCTCCAAGGACCAAAGTTTATCATTCCAAAAGCGCCATAACCGTTAATTCTTCGTAGCAGCTTTTGTCTGAACGTTGTACTAATATTGATTAAAGCTTGTGTAACTCATAATGTTACAAGCTGAACAGACAAAGTTTGGAAATATATGCCTACTAAAGTCGTCCGTAGAAAATTGTATTTGGGGGGCACGGAATAATTTTGGGGCAAACCTACATTTGCAACTCAAGATTGTTTACTTTTAGACTGAATTAATTTGGGGAGGGCACTGGCCAAATTTTGATCACATGGCCCTCGATGGCCTCCCATAGAACGTTCGTGACGTCAGCGCGCAGCGGCGTCCGGCAATTTTTAATCAAAACTTTATGTGCCCGCACCGGCGTTTGGCTGCGCGCGGCGAGTATAGAGCAACCCTAATTGATCCAGAGTATTTTAAGTCAAAACATCATTAGGCCAAAATTTACCGAAATTTGTGATTGATATAGTATGCGAAGAAATTTTAATTAAAATAACCTGAAAATAAACCTAAAACAGTGCTAGATTAAAGCCCTGGTGGTTCTAAGATAAAGTTTAACATTTTTAAACAGTGATTTAACAAACAAAATAATTATTGTAAATCAGTAAGAATGTTGTCATAAAAGTTAGTATGGTACTTTACCAATTAAAACTACATCACGTAGCTAAAATTTGGCCGGATTTAAAATTTGGTTCAAACTTCAAATTCAACACACGTTTAGCATTTTTATGCCATTAAAAAACCTGCATTAAAAATAAGCAAATATTAAAAAAATCTAATTGCACATTTAAAGTACGGCACCTGAAATCACAAGAGCGTCGCATCACTCACCCTACCATCCTGTCTCGTTCAGAATTATCAAAATACTGTTCAAATATTACTAAAATACCCGCGTGTGAACAACAAGTGTAAAAGTGTGTTTACAATTGAAATGTCTTAAAAACAATTAAAACATATTTTCTCTTAGACAATGTTTACCAAATATATATCTCTTCAATTTTAACACAAAATTTCTCTCAAATTTCTCAAATTACATCTTCCAAGATTGTGGCGTATTACCTGCTGTATGTTTCGAAAGCTCAAACATTTTTAGTTCACATAACAATTATTGTTTGATTCTTACAAAAATTCGTTCATTTCTAAAATTTTCCTTCTTTACTGTGTTAAATTTTAAACAATACTGTGTTATTTCCCTCTTATCTCGAAGATCATTTAAGAGGTTCTAAGGGGTGTTTTTATTTATGAATATCCCTTTGTGTATTTAATGCGGGGTCAAGCATTTTGTATTATAGTAGTCTGCTTCCTTCATATACCCACTACCTATATGAGAGGTCATGGGTATACGCGAAATATACATTGAATCTTTGTAAATATGTAAATATTTACAAACAATTTTTTTCCGTATTTCTCTTTATTTACTATTTTCATACCTAGAAATGTAAAAAATGTGAAATCTTAAGATAGTTTTTTATCAAATGAGCAATTAGGATTGTTTTACGCCAGGCCCATAGCCAGGTCACCTTGCTAGGGGGGGGGCTAAAGATTTTCCAGGAGGGACATTCAATAGTTTTAAATGAGTTACATGCAATGTTAGAAACTTTCTAGGGGGCCCAAATTTTTCCAGGGTGGTGAGCTCTCCCTGACCCACCCCTAATTGGCTACGGACCCGTTTTACGCAAACGTGTGCAGTAGCTATTATATGTAAGTAAATGGTTGTCAATAATAACGGAACCGGATAGTGATCACAAATACAATTACTCCTACTGCATGCGTAGAGATTTTGTTGAAGTAGATCCCGCGGGCATTGAGCAGTGAATTTAGTGTCTTTATTGTGGAGTATCTGATTAAATTTGCTGAACCATTTTATACGAGGTTTGGTTTCGAAAAAACAGACCTTCCGAACGCCAAGTGAGTTACGTTTATGCTGCTGTTATAAACTTTCGAGAAACAAATCGGGTTCTTGTACACTTTTCGCCCACATTTAACATTAAGATTTAGGCTTACACACTTTTAAGCTTCAGACGTGGGCTCATGAAAATATTTGAACAAAGGTTTTGGCTTCACTGTAAATTCCACTGAGTTGATTTCAACTCAGACTGCGTTTTATCACTCAGTCACAGTTAGGACTATCAGAACTCATAATTCTGAGTTGACATAACTCATTGTGATTTAATTAATCAACTTTCCCGGTCCCACGACCTACTGCCATTTCTAGCCGACCACCCAATCCATGCTTATTGCTATCAGATATAAACAATTCCTCATTTGAACTATTGTTAACGGTTTGCTAATTTAATCTCACGAACCAATAATTTAATATTATTTTTATCGATGTAGGCCCAAGCCTATAGCCAGTTAAAGTCTTTAATTCAACCCGACAAATATATCAAACCTTTTTCAGTTAAAGATAAACGCAACATTCGCTGTGTACAAAAGGTTAATTGAACCAGTGGCAATCTAAAAAAATAACAACACTATTGTACGAATATAAAACAAAATTCAAGTTGAAATTAAAGTATGTATAACTATATGTAATAGGTAATAATTTGACTCGTGGACACCGTCATTTAATGTCGCCAGTAAAAATAAATTAAAATTACCACAATTGTGAGACACAAAGACACATCGAACATAATTTGAATCAAAATAGCCCTTTTCAAGGTTCCGAACGAGAAAATTTTACCTCAAACATATCATTTATTCTTGTATACACAATTATTATTTTATATAATTCAAAACTTAATCATAACCTTTCGCGTCAGGGCACTATAAAGAACGAAAGTATATAGTGTCGCTTGTCAGATGGTTTGGCTAAAAACAATTCGTTTATTTTTTAAAAATTTGGCAGAAGTCACTTTGTTTTCAACAATCCGAAACATCGAACGTCTGTTGGAAACGAGGTGGAAAATGTGATAGAGAAAAAATTAATTTCCGGTTCCAATTTCGGCTGCAATTTTGTCCAGCTCCGACAAAACTTGTTGACCTTCGGTTCCGGCACGTTTGTTTCATCCCGGTTTCATCGTAGGCCTATTTTTTAACCTTTTCCACAATTAAGCTTTATTTTTTAATAGATAATTGGAAGAAGGATCTGCAAAGCATTGCGAAAAATTTTGGTTTATTAGGTTCTTTTTGAGAAAACTTTTACCGCTTCAAATTTTTCCCCAATGTAACAAACAAACTCACTGAAATTCAGAACTTTTATAAAAACTGCGAAAATATTAAGTGCTAAATTGATCGCTGAAACCAGCGACAAACGTTCTACATGAGCCGGAATACGATTTTCTGCTGGAGTCGGACACGGTAGGCCTTCGGTGTGCATTGCAAGTTACGGGTCTTGGACCACCTTAGATTTCGCTTTAGTTTATAAATTCCTAATATTTTTTGAAAATTTTGACAATTTCAGATCCACAACGAACACGACTGCGCCATTGAGAACTCCCAGATAAAATAAGTTTCGAGGAAATACATCATGAACTCGCAGGTGAAATAAAAAGTTCTATGGAAATGCTGCTCGGAATGCATGAAATTGCCCCATGATACAAAAAATAATTTCTGCTTTCAACAAAATAGTTATAAATTTTCTCAAAATTCTCAAAATTACATTTTGATTTTACGTAATAAATCATATGAAATTTGCGGGTAATTTTTTTGCTCAAACTCATGTTCTCTCACATTGCACAAGTTCAAAATATAAATTTAAAATTGAAAATTTCACACTTTCTCAAGGTTTTCTCGTGGCCGCTAAGCAAACTCCATGATACAATTGAAATAGAATTTCACTTTTCTCTAAATTTTGAAAAAAGTTTTGTTCATAAAATTAATAATTTTTTCAAATAAGACATTTGACTCTTTCACATAACAACTGGAATAGAGTTCGTATAGATTTCTTTCGTGGAGGTATAACTACCATAACGGTCTTTTGTGTGACCTCTCAATATCCTTCCTTTATACAAATCAGAACTATACTGCATTGACCATACGTGCTTGACACGCTGAGGGGGTCGCTGATAACAAAAGAAGTACACAAGTTGCAGCATAAAATTCTGTTAAAATCCTTCTGAAAATCAATTTCTATTTTGTTCTGTATCTTAAATTTTGCGAAAATAAAAAGTAAAAATACTGAATAAACCTACCATATTAATTATAAACTGTATCCATAAATTTGAGTTCATACATCACGGATGTTTTCTTGGGAGTTTGACAAAATCTTTGCATTTGAATGGAATTGAGCGTATAGACGCTATCCAAAAAAAGCCAACGGGGTTAACGACCAAATTTTTCAGCCGTTCGTTTGTTGAAAGCAATAATTTTACTCAATTTTAAATTAACAATAAAAATGGTTTTCATTTTTCAAATTAAAAAATATGTTTAAAAAATACGCATAACTTCACTTTATTACCATACTGGTGGAGGTCAATTATACGGCAGTTTCTTGTTTTAAAGAACATTCAGACCCTGGCCATATACATCTATGTCTTTACAACGGATAGCTAAGCATTGAATTCGTGATAGTTAAATTTTATAATTTTGTTAACATTAAATTTATGATCCTGAACAAACTTTGAAACTCAACATCGAAATCTAGCGTCCAAACACTCCCCGTTTTTGGAACGCCTATATATAATTTTACACGCCTTGAAGGTTTAATTGGTTGGGCCAATATAACGAGCAGGAGCGGAACAGTATTATAAGCATATTTCTAACCCTAATCCTAAGCCTAAACCTAAGCGTAAGAATGAGTTTATTCCTTGGCATTGGAGTGCCGTGCCCCGCAAACCTGGCTGGTGCACCTTGAAATTGGCTCAGTCTAAAAGTAACCTATCCGGTACAGCAAGTGTAGGGGACCCTATAAACTATTATTCGGTGCCCTCCAGAAATATAATTTTCTGCGGACGCCCCTGTTTACGAAGGACTACGCTAGGTTCCGTCTAGGCTTACGTGAGAATTAGATGTTTAGGTGTAGAAACTGGCGTAATGCTTAGATATACATAAACTTTAGAGATGCCTTAGCCGTAGCTTTAGGCTTCGACATAGGCTACGGTTTAGGCTTAGGTTTAAGCTTAGGTTTAGGTTTAGGCTTAAGACATGGGTTTAGGCTTATGCTTAAAAATAGGCGTTAGTAAACATAGATTAACTCTTAAATGACCCGCAGGCTAAAATCTTAGGTTCAGGCTTAAGGCTCAGGTTTAGGCGTAGGCTTGGGCTTAGGCGTAGGCTTTTGCAGCAGGCTTAGTTTTTGGTTAAGCATAGATTAGACCGTGGCGTGGGTTTTGGTTTAGGCTTACGTTTCAGGAGCATCCCACCTTCAACCATGTCCCGAAATCTCAATCCCAATACGCTATGCTTAGGCTTGGGTTTAGGGTTAGACCTAGGCTTTGAAGTAGGCTTCGGCTTAAGCAAGATTAGATATAAATGACACGTGGACTAAACCATAGGCTTTGGCTTAGGCTTGGGCTTAGGTTTAGGGCAGACTTTAGGGAGCTCCTCACCTTCAATCATATTCCGAAATCTCCAAATCCCAAGTTCGACCGTATTCCGTAATCCAAAATTGTATACATTCGACCATATCCCGACATCTCACATCCCAAAATCCCACTTTCGACCATACCTCAAACTTGCGATAAGTGGTGGGATTTCGGGACGGCTGCGAGGTTTATATGGGCCAAAAATTTATCAAAATTGGGCTTTAAACGATCATGAAAAAGTAATGACTAGCTTAAATTTGTCAAAGGGCGTAACCGGATATCCCTTTCCGTTTTCGGCAAAAATCTGTATCAGTTTCCGTTATAGAAATAACAAAAATTGTTTTTACCTTCAACATTTGAAAATAAATCACGTATATATCTGGCTATTTTTCATTACAGATATGCTGCAAATATTCGAATTGAAATCAAAATTACAAAATTCATCCACACTTAAAATTTTCGATGCATCCGCTCTTTGTTTTTAAAACGCTCGGTGATATACTTGCACCCTTCTATTGCGTTGGACGAAAAAGTAAAGCATTTTTGAAACTTTCATACTTCAATATACGTTTTCCGTTTACGTTATTTTGATCACTTTCCGTTATTACTATCCGTTTACACCCTGCAGTAATAAGGAACTGCTTTGTAATCTATAAGTAATAGAATTTTTAGTTACCAACTTGGGCCGGGAATTCATTGTCAAAGTCATGAAAAGCTGAATTAAATTAGCGCTCAAAAATACTATCTGAGCAACAAAGAGGTTTTTACAAAAACTAGTTTACAACCAGACACAGACGCAGACCACAATCTATCAGAGATACGCTCAAACAAGTTGCAACACAAAATTTTTACTGCAAAAGCAACACAATATACATTTCATTATCATTGGGAACAAGAGTACGGGCTATAGTAGCATGCTTACATCCACAAAATATAGCATACTGTAGTGACCCGATTAAGAGGGGGTGACTGATATTTATTTGGCCTCCCCAGAGGGGTCCGCCTTTGTTATTCGGTTAAGGACTGTTATTTATTTTTAACCCACGCTCCGCCACCCTTTATTACTGATATATATCCGGTACTGCAACTATCCGTTAATTAAACGTTTATATGTCTTGCGTCAATAGCTTCTGCGATCATGCAAGATTATACTTTGGAATGTATTTTCAAAATTCAAGTACGCCTTAAAGATTCGAACTCAATTTTATTTGGTCCTGGAGTCATTTATGCACTACAATTATGAATAACTGACCTTCATGGACTCTAATTAGGATTTAGGGACTCTATCCGCTTACGGACTTATATTGATTGGGTCTCAAAATGGGACCCCCCCGCTTATTACCCCACACCGTCTTATTCGGGTCACTACAGCAAATGTGTAATTATCAACATTATTATTATTGTTATTATTTATTGTTATTATTATTACTTTAACTCGCGGTTTGCTGTGAATCGCAAACTTCATACCACAGAGAGTGCTGTCGTGCATATAAGTACTGTGGAATATAATTTATGTTTCATGGGACGGCTTAAAAGCAGTATGATCGTTTCAAATATCATCAGGAGCAAAACCAACAAAACAAGTTATAAAATAGATTTAGGTATAACAATTTGGCCTTTACACTGCAAAATGAAAAGTTAACATATTTGTGGCAAACAGGTTACTTGAGGTGTTCAACTCAATTTATAAAGCGATGAAGGATGTATGTTTACGGTATTTAAAAATCCATACCCTCCACCAAAAACCAACAATAAACTACAAATAAATATTAAAATGGTTAACAAAAATACACTCACATTAAGCTGGTAATTCATACAATTTATAAACTCGGCCTACTTCAGTATATATCAAATTGCTTCAAGTTGCATCATGTGCCTTATCTGGAAGCTGTTTTTCCACTCAGATAGCGCTAATAAAATGACATGCTATATTAATAACATTCCGGCTCTTGTACAATTCCCCGAACATGTAAAGAAAGGCATCAGAAAAGTCAAAGGCTTAGGCAAACCTTGTCCTAGGACTAAACCTAAGTCTAAACCATGTTCAAGAACCGAAACTTCTATACACTTATTTTGAAAACGCAATCGGATTCATGTCATCTCGCTCCGTTTGTTCCAATCCCTACATATAAAGAGCCATCCACTTTTATACAATACAATATATTCATTGGATCCAAAGTTATATGCACACACAAACTCACATATTTACAAAAATACTTTCCAACACAACCGTAATGCGCTCGAATATATAAAGTACAATAACGACAGCAACAACAACAACAACAATAATAATAACAACTGTTCAATGCAGCACAGAATCACAGACTAAACCAAACATTCATCATAAGTCTCAGACCTGAAAAAATCCTAAAATAAGGAGCATAATAACTACGGTGCGATCAAAGACATCCAGCTTCGACTCTGACAAAAATCGAGATCCGGTTCCGGTATTATAAATTGCCTGACTTTATCGCTAGAAACTACGATATCACTCTGTAGTGCACTGCTGTTATTTATGACCAAACCAACAATACCATCACAGGAGACTTTTTCGATACGTATGACAAAACTAAGAACGCAGTTAATACGAAAACCATTGTCAAAACAAAACGATATCCTAGAATATGTAGCACTACTAAGGTAGCGTGATTAAGCTTTACTTTTTTATTGTAGTATGCACTTATTCCCGGTAATTCATCACATCAGCTCGAACAGTTGGTATTACTAAAACCGTGTTACGCCGCGTTGAACAGTTATGAAATGCCGCTAGCTAATCAAATTATTAAACACAGAATCACAGCGTAACTGTAAACTTGCTAGAAAACACAAAACACGCATAGACGTAACGGTAAATTAATATACATATACACATAAATAGCTTTAAAGTATGTATATACATAAAAATTTTTATTTCCTGATTAAACGATCTATAGCTTACCTGGCAACTCCACAATGAGAAGACTTACTTGTTTTAGTTTCCAAGTACGCCAACAAAATACGTCCTGGAGTTGATAATTTTTAATGAGTGCTTTATGCTGAACGGCAATTTTGAAAGTTCAATTCATAAACAACGCGTAAAATATCTTCAGTGTAAAACGAGTTTGAAACAAAACGGACAAAATGCCACCTGCACTAATATAACGGTTAATTTAGTTCAAAAATTAATTTTTTCAAAATTGGAATCATAACATTTTTCGTCATGTATATCGTACGACCATAAATAATTTAAAACCCAATACAAAAACAGTATTTCAGAAAATATCAGCCAAAAATGTAATATAATCCGCAATCAGAGAGCATTTCATTTGAACCGCATAATTTTGCTCAAATTCAATTTTGACGCCAAACGTTGTTTCGCAGTTTGTTGACCCTTTTTAAATCGTTGTTGTTGTTGTTGTTGTTGTTGTTGTTGTTGTTGTTGTTGCAGTTGCTTTCCGTCTTTGTTTTCTAAAAGGCAAGAAAAATAATTATGATAAAAATCTAGTACAAGGGAAAATGTAAGTTGGATATCGCGCTCGGTTAAGGCTAAAACCGACATCCGATTCCGATACTCAACATTGAGAGATATTAAATTTAATTTTATTGTCCAAAAAATATAAGGCTCCTGCAATTTTGGTGTTCGGTCAGTTGTTGCACCGTGGTTAGTATTACTCGTGTGCAACTACTCAAATCAGTCGAATGCTAAATTAATGCAAAACCGTATTTCTTAGCAAATGAACATCCCAACAATTTTACACAAAATTTAGTTCTAGCAAAATACGACAATAAACGTTATTCATTAAAAAAATAAAAAACAATAACACGACACAAAAAACAAATAATTAAAGTAATAAAATATTACAACGTATACCATTCACAATTCGCATTAATATACTTCTACTCACCCCTTGTACTTACTTGCTGTTTTCCCGCCTTGGGATTGTACTCCCATCTCTCCTGCCTTCCGTGGAGACATACTATGACCAGCGGGCTCCTTACAAGCCACAAATGCCGTTCCTGTCATATCACCAGATGTCTCTGTAGACACATCAGGGACATATCTAAGGTCTGATCCAGCTGGGCCACCTTCATCATCACTACCATCCAACGGTCTTAGTAATGCCGCAATATCAGGGGCAGCTGAAGTTGGGTGATCCTCATCAGTAAATGTAATCTCAGTCCTCAGTTCATCTCCATCCGCCATGACCGCAGACCCGTCCGCTTTCTGGACCGGCATTGTCACCTCTTGGCCGGCCTCACTACTGCCGCCGCCTGCATCTCCTAGTGTTCGCAAATCAAACATCGCATCGTAGCCGTCAGTTTCGTACTCAACAACAATATTGGTAGTATTTCCTGGATAGTTTCGTCGTGACTCAGAGGTCTTTTCAGACATCGTGGCAACATTAGTGGTGTTATCCAGTGTAGCCACTATATCCACGGCACCTCTTGATTCATCCAGGTTTGATTTAATTTTTGCTATAGCTGCAGATGAATAGTGATTATTATTATTATTATTGTTGTTGTTGTTGCAGGACATTTCCGGACTGTTCAAGGTTCCAGCAAAATTACAACGCGGCTGTTGCTGCACATAAGAATTATCGATTACACCGGCAGTATTCGATGGCGAGGTTGTACTGTGAGAATTGTTGATGTCATTGCAGTCTGATTTCAATGGCAAAGACTGAACTACGGGCGTTACACTGGACGGCTGTTTATGAGCAGACTGAAACTACAAAAATTTGTGGTTCCTAGAAACAGTTGATGATAGAGATTGTAGCTTGGAAAACACTGAATGGTGAACTTTGACATTCGGTACATTTTTGTTATTAAGTTTACAGCTAGGTTCTGAGCTTAATTTCAACTCCGCTGTTATGCTACTTAAATTGTTTTGGAGCCGTACACTAACTCGCAATAGGTGCTACACACACTTGAGAATACGTCCGAGAGCGTTGTATATAGCACCAATATCCCAGCTATAAATACGTTTCCCAACTACTGTACAATTTAAACTCGAGAATTAAAAAGAGTTAAGACAGCTAAACTCAATACTCAACTAAGAAATAGTGATAGCAAGTAATCGGATGCTGTCTAAGTTATCCTAAATTTCGCAATAAAATCACGAAATGCTGCACAATCTTAAAGGATTTTATTTTGGGAGGCGATAACCATGGTTAAGAGTTTTTCTACAATTTTCGGTAGATATATCCCTATCCCCACTGAATGCACTTCTGCTGCATTTCAGTGAATTATTAGCAGTCCGAGTAGTTTTACTACAATATCCAAAAGTCAGACAGAGTTTTTGGTTTCTAATTAATTTTGAGCAGACTGTTCAAATTTTCCAAACGAAACTTACCTCAAGTTGAGATCGTGTTGCCAACATTGCACATTCTACCGCGTGACTTCGTGCGCGACTCCTGCTATGCATTTCCCGTTTCGGCAGTTCTTCTGTTTTTACAGCTACAATAAAACAAACGTATACCTTACAATATTAGCAACCCTACTAAATTACCAGTATTCCAAAAATGTCGAGTTTATCGGTTGGTGTTTAATGAGCGAAGCTCGGAGTTTTGCAAAGCGTTTTATGTTTTGTACTCTGAGGTCGAAAGGTGCATGTCCGTCTGTCCGTCTGAAAAGAATCTCAAGAACGGCTGAACAATTTTGATAAACTTTTTTGAAACTTTTTTGAAAGCCATTTTACAATACTTCACTAAATATTTAGGTTAAAAGCAATAAAATTTCAGTACTAAAAGGTTTTTAAGTGCGAGGAATTTGAATAAATTGTTTACAAACCTCCAAAACCGATAATTGAATAGTTAACTAATAGCTAATTTGCATATTAGCTTAATTGACAAGGCAAAATTAGGACTTTTTAAATTATTTCAATAATTATTTGGGTTTACTGAAGGTTTTGGGTGCGAGGAATCTAAATAAAATGTTTACAAACGTCTAAAACCGATAATTGAGTAGTTAGCTAATAGATAATTTGCATATAAGCATAATTGATAAGCCTAAAGTAGGCGTTTTTGCAATATTTCACTAATTATCAGGGTTACAAGCAATCTAATTTCAGCAATAATGGGTTTTTCAGTGCGAGGAATCTGAATAAAATGTTTTAAACCTTCAAAACCGATTATCGAATAGTTAGCAAATAGCTAATTTGCATATTTGCTTAATTGATAAGCCTAAATAATGGCTTTTTAGATTATTTCTCAAATGATAGGGTTTTTGAGTGCGAGCAATCTGAATAAATTGTTTACAAACCTCCAAAACCAATAAATGAATAGTTAGCTAATAACTAATTTGCATATTAGCTTAACTGCTGACGTGTGTTCGAGCTTCGCTCAATACATGTAGTCCCACTACGACTGGTAGGTTTATTGCACTACCAATCTTTTATACAATATCTAATTTGCATTAATTACCATGTTTAGCAACACCCATCCTGAAAGGTCGTAAGTTTTAAGTAACAACGAAATTAAATAAACACATTAAACATTTCTTGACATGGTTAAACTTCATTCAAAATACTGTCAAGATACATTGGCCATTGACATTTATATTCAGTCCAGTTTATGGTTGAAATACCACAATATTTGTCAGCATAGAACAAAACCTAAACACTAATACAAATGAAATAAAATACACAAGTTAAAATACTTCGAAAAACGTACACTTTATCACCCAAGTTCGATTGTCTTTATTACTAGTGCTTTTGCGACGCTTTGTTTTCGGATTGGGAGATATTTCTTCATCTGAGTCAATCAGAGACGGGTAAACTGAAATAAAATTAGACAAATGCATCAGATTGTTGCCTCATCCGTCGTTTCATTGATTCCAAATGTGCAGCTTGACTTCAAAATTTCCTAATGACGCAAAAGTACACACTGATACAAATTTTTTTCACTAAGTTAATCACCAAGCAGATCAAATCAAACTTACTAAACTCGCTGTCTTCCCGATATTCACCCATTTCCGCCCACGGGTCGTCCACTTTTGCCGCCGACATCATGGGTGCACTTGTTGATGCCGCTGCATAAACGGTTTTCTTCGCAGTACGGCTCTGCCTTGCCGCACGCACCCTCTTCAATCCTGGAGATAGAAGTGTCTGACCATCAGAGCCGGCTGATGGTGCCGAGTCACGCACAGTAGAGCCCGGACGAGAAATGCCCGATATTTTAATTTTCACTCTCTTGGTGGTAACGTCTGCTGTCGGGAGCATACCCCTGTCTCCGTGACTGTCATTCGACGTGCCCGGAACCGGTTCGAAACCTACCGAACAGGGCAGCTTTGGTCTAAGCAGTGAATGCTTTGTCACACAGTTCTCAGCGGTACTAGTGTCCTTGGTTACCGAGCCACCAAGTGTCACAGGGCTCTGTTCGTATACTTGGTAAGCGAGCTTTTTCAAAGGCAGGGGCCCACATTGAACTTGTCGTGTCTCAACAATACTTGGAGACAATTCGATAGATTCTGATGAGCTTGGGTAATATTGCCCTGATTGTTTGCAGTATTGAGCAGATTGAGGATCAGACGTAGATAAAGCCATGCTGACCATGACCTAAAATAACCGATTATTAAATTATTGAACTTGGAGCACAGGGACACTGAAGCCAAAAAATCCTCAGTAGCCAACAGACTGAAGCTGAAAAAGCCTCAGTAGCTAGCAGACTGAGCAAAATCAGTTTCAGCGTCCATGGGGTTTCGCTATTAGGCCCGCCCGCCAAACTCGATTTGCCTTGCGGTTCATACCCCTGATTCGAGATTTAGCCCCCGGTTGACTAATTTTTTAGTCTTAAACATTCAACTTTTCAAACGTCAAGCAAACTTTTTGTATATTCTTCAGTCATAATGTAATCGATAAGCATGTAAAGTGTGCTTGCTTGTGATATACGAACGATCAGGCATGGTTAAACAAAATTTTCTCTTAAAAACAGTAATTTTGTTGGTAAAAATTACCCACCCATCCGTACTCAAGATTTTCCCCAGCTGCCGACCGAGAGCTTCCTGATGAAGCCCCCACTCCGCCGGGAACCAGTGGATGCGCAATGCCCGTCTGCTACCCCGTTCAAAACTAAATTGCATGGTGTACGCATGATACTGTGGAAGTTAGCCCTGTAACGAAGGTTTCATCTGCAGCAGTTACAGAATTAAACAGTGTTTACTGGGATCAAATAACATTCAGACATAAGCCTTACTAATCGTAAGATCACTTTGTTTATATACCTCACGCCGCGAACTGTACAGTTTAAAAAAAGATCCAGACGAAACAAAAAAATTTTAACGAAAAAATTTCCAAACCGGGACGAAACCTCAACCAATTAAACTATAAATTAGCACAGTGGGCCCCTTCGCCCTCTCGCCTCGCTTGCCTTCTCTTAGTTAAAAGCAACCAACCAGGGGAACCGGATCCCGGCCCGCCCCCTCCACCTTTCCCCCCCCGTTCCCTTAATTTACAGTTCAAATATCTTTCATTTTTCCCTTTTCTAATCTTTGCTAATCTTAAACTCCCAGAACCCATAAACCATAAGGCGATCGCTTCATTCCACACAGACGACTAAAAAACAACAAAAAACAAAAAAAAAAAACACAGTCACTAAAATAAATCACAAAAAAAAAAAAAAAAAAAAGAAAAAAAATAATTAAATTTATTCTTCCCGTTCCCGGTCCCGGTCCCGGAAGTAAAAAATCATTCCTTCCGGATATAAATTCCTCCCCCCCGGCCCAACCCAACCCTAAACCCCAACCCAACTAGTAGTAGGAAAATGGGGGTTTCAGGACAAAAATCCACTGTTGGCACTGCGCCAACTACAAATTGGCAAGACTTGATCTAAACAAACTGAGACAACTCATCTGTGGCGTATTTCGAGTGAGTCACCATGTTTAATTTCCATGAGACAGACCAAATTCACAAGTATAAAAGCGTCATCATCGAAAGAAATTTTTATTTTAAACAGATCGTTAGTATCTTTTCGTAACTTAGTGGAGCAATTTGTTTATACAATTGTGTAACCAGTAAAACATGGAATCTGATTCTAAAGCGAGCAAAACTACCACTTCAGCACCGCTAGAACGTTATGTACTAAGTGGAGGGGATGGAAAAACTGTGGTAGTACTGTTTAGTAGTGGATGGAGTTGCTTTTCGAATTTTCGACCTGCAGCAATCAAGATTAATGGAGTCAAGTATCGCAGCGTTCAGCAATACATCGAAGCTCAAAAGGCCCTTCACATGGAAAGACCTGATTTGTACAACGTAATTTTGCAAACTTTTTCACCCAGAAAGTGCTTCGAAATTATGCAGGCGGCAGTGGAAACAATTCCAAAAACTTGGAACGAACAGCAACTGGCACATCTCAAAGTAGCTGTATTGGCAAAGTTTCAACAACACTCAGAAATGCGAAAAACCCTGCTCGAAACCGGTAACGCTTTGCTGGTTTTCGCATCAGCATACGATACGTTTCTTGGAAATGGGTTGGACTTGATGGATCCAGCGTCTGAGCATCCATCGAAGGTGAGAGCTAAGGCAAAGTTTGCGCAGTTAATTAGCGTTTTACAGTCAGTTAAACAATTTCTGTTCTGCTGTGCGTATTTTTGGTAAGTGTAAATTTCGCTTTAAACCATTGTACTGTATATACGTGTTATTTTAGTATCCTGGGAAAAACATGCTTGGATCAACACTGATGCAAGTGCGAGCGGAGTTAGCAGCAATCAACAGCGGTGCAACAATCAGCGCAGACAAAAATGGTTCTCCTGAATTTTAAGAAAAGATAAATTAACAACACCATTGGATTGAAGTGTGGTTAATCAAAGAGTAATTTGTTTGTTTATTCCGATTCAGAATATTAAAAATGAATAAAGAAATTTCAATTGATTCGTTGTTATCGTCAATTTATTACAGTCCAGAATCAGCTGCGTCGTTTACTAATACAAATAAGTTGTGGTTAACTGCTCGTAAGTTGTTGCCTCAACTTTCTATTGCGCAAGTCAAACAGTGGTTAAGCCAACAGGTTGTGCATCAGTTGCACAAAATCAAGTCACGCAGGCATCTTACCACCAAACTAAAAGTAAACAGGGCTAATGAGCAGTGGGATGTAGATTTAATGTTCGTTAGGAAGTGTAAACGCTACAATGACAACTATCAGTATATTCTGGTTGCAATTGATATTTACAGCCGAAAGGCGTATGTTGAACCGTTACGCAACAAACTATCGCACACAGTCACAGAAGCATTTCGCAAAATTATAAAACGTGCCAACTGCAAACCCTCAATTGTAAGATCGGAATACGGCACTGAGTTCAAAGGCGTGTTTGATCAGTTTCTACAGTCGAAACAGATTCGGCACTTTTGGGCAAATAATGCCTACAAGGCAAATTATGCCGAACGATTTATTAGAACATTGCGAGGCAAAATTCTAAAGTTTTTGACGCACACCAACTCGCTTCGCTACATTGACACTTTGCAAGATTTAGTTACGTCATACAATTTGACAGAGCATCGTAGCGTAGGAACTGCACCAGAGTACATAAAGAAAGAAAACGAAAAGTATCAAGGTAAACAGTTAAAGACATCAATAGAAAAGCAAAAATTCAGATTTAATCTAGGAGACTACGTTAGAATATCTTTGGGTAAGCCTGGATTTGCTAAAGCTAGTGAACAAAACTGGACAACCCAAATCTATGAGGTAGTTCAACGACAAATGGGTGTGCCTCCTGCATACAAGTTGCAAGACATGTTTGGGACACAAATGACAGGTTCCTATTATGCAGCTGAATTGCAAAAAATTAATAGCTTAAAAAACCATAACACTACTGTGTTGCGCGAGTATAAAAGCAGATGATATCTGCTCAGAATGTCAGTTTGTTAGATTTCTGACAGTAAAATGAGTCGTCGAAGTTCTCCGTTGCGCTTTTCGGATCAGGAAATTTTGTGTAAAATTCAGCGTCTAATGTTCACTAATTGTTGGGGGTGCAGTAGCGAGGATCCTATGGTCAGACGCTACGGTTCTGCTCATCAAAACGGTTGCCAGATGAGCAAGGCATCCAGCGTCGATCTTTTCTTTCATGAAGCTTTGGTAAATTTGCATTATCGAACGTCAATGAATATCGATCCTGCAGAGCGAAAAAAAGTAATTCAACGATTAAAGCAGATCTGGTGTGACGACACAGTGGACAGTGACGATGGAATGAGTGGCAGTGTTGCAGACATCGAATCAAGTACAAATTCAAAGAACGAAAACCGCGCTGAAGAGAATTCTACACCAAAATAGTGCTAGATAAAAGCATATAAAAGATCTGTATACCGCTGATTAATGCTTGTGCGTAGTTATTGTTTTTTTACAAAATAAAATGCAGCATTACGATAAAGACAGTTTCTACGTTACTCTTATAAGCAGCGAATGTTGCGATGAGTTTACTCAAAATTCATTAAACAGTTTTACAAACAGGCTTGTTGCTCCATTGCATCTCGACAGGGTTCGTTGGGAGGTGGGGTTATGTGAAATAACTTATCCCGAAAACATTTTAAACATACATAGTAGCGATGAGAATTTCATGCTATTAAACGGATTGCCTACGGGGTTTCACTTTAGACACTCCAGTAATGGTCAGTCATGGATTAATGAGCGAATACCAGATGGTACCTATAATGATCCGTTAGATCTGGTAGAAAGTATGAATAACAATTTATCTCAAGTAGGCAAGAAAATATTACATTTTGATTACGATAACTCAAAAGAAAAAATATTCGCCAAGTGCTTGCTTGACACGCCAATTCTCTTGTCATTTTCAAAAAAATATTCGTCGTTGCTCGGGTTTCTAGGAAGCAAAAAATTTGTTGTAAATAACCAGGGACTTTTAGCAAGCAGAAAAGTAAACTTGCTCGCTGGAGTTTCATTATTATACGTTTACTCTGACATATGTAAAGCTCAGTTAATTGGGCATACCGAAATCCCAGTATTACGAATAGTTTGTCGATCTACAACTGAATTTCCAAAAGCCAAAATGGTTTTGAAAACACATACTTTCTCACGACCACACTATGTTGCTTTAGACAAAAATTTTATTTCAACCATAAAGGTATATATACTAACTGAACACAGTGCTCCGGCACCTTTTGATGATCGTGGAGATTGTGTTATAGTAAAACTTCACTTTCGAAAAACATTATAAAGTGGTAAACATTTGGTATGGCAACATTTTCGGAATTCGGTCAGCGTGGTTATGGTCTTGGTTCTGTTTTTGCAACTCTTGCTCGTTTCGCTGTACCGACTGCAGCTCGCTACTTAGCGCCACATATATTGCGAGGAGTGACTGAAACTGTAACAAATGAAGTCGGCTCTAAATTGATGTCCAGAAAAAATAATTCTTCTGGTCAACCGACAGCTGGGCAACAACAAAATTCCAAAATTAGAAAACAAAAACTTGCCAAACAAGTGGCTAAAAACATAGGCAAAAGTATTGCGGCTGATCTAACGTTTCGTGCGCTGTATAACAACCAGAAAGGTTGTGGGGCAAGGAAGCAAATTTCGAAACTTAGGCAATCAAGGACACGTAGAACCAAAACCAGAAAATTTGCGGGAAAACGTTCAACATTTGAAAAAAGTTCGCAATGCCAGAAACTCAATTCTCGTGCTCAGAAATCGAGCGTTGGTCGCAAAGGCAAAGTGCACAAAAGAGCAACGCCTAAATTTCAACAGACACAAGTTTTGCCAAGTGATATATTTGGATAGCTTTATGTCACATCCTGTGAAAGTATATAAACTCTAACTTAAATAAATTTATTCAGTTTTGAAGTCCTTTGTTAATATGTCGCTTAAACACAAAAGTTCACCATCAATCCAAAGCGCGCGGAAGCGGCGTGTTAAATTGGATCAATCTGACGATGGTTGCAACGTTATGAAAAATGAGCTTGATTTGTTTTCAGGTAAAACTGTGCAAAGCTCAGTTCAAGATAGCACTTGGGTAGACATTCGTCCAAGCAACAGTGTCAACGATGTAACTGCGATTAACTTTTTTATACCTGGTAATGATGAGGAGTTTTTGGACCCTATATTTTATTTGAAAATTTCTGCCCGAATTGTTACACTTGAAGGAAAGCTGACTGAGCCGGGATCAGAAGTCGCAATTGTGAACTTATTCGGCCACACAATGTTCAAAAGAATAGACATAAAGTTACAAGACAAAATTATTTCGACTTCTTCCGACAATTATCCATACGGAGCATACATCGAGAGACTGCTAAACTTTGGAGAAACGGCTAAGAAAAATCAACTAGCTGCTGAAGGTTACTACAAAGATACTGCCGGTGCAGTTGACGCAATGGATGTGAAACAAAATTATGGGTACGAACGGCGGCGTACTCTTGTATCAGGAAGCAAAAAATTTGCAATGTTTGTTCGGCTGTCAACAGACCTCGCTACTCAGCCACGTTTACTACCGAATGGCGTAGATGTTAACATTTCGTTGCACCAAACGACAAACAACTTTCGGTTAATGTATGCAGCTACTACTCATGACCCTTCAATTGAATTTTACGACACAACTTTGTTCGTCAGACGGGTTAAATTAGCACCGCCGATCGGAGCTTACATTGCAACCCAGCTGCGTCTACATCCAGCAGTGTATTACATTTCACGCGTTGTCGTAAAAGAATTTCAAATCTCGGCCGGGCGCACTCTTATCAACAGAGAAAACATATCTAGAGGGCCTTTACCTAGAACAGTAGTCGTTGGGATGGTCGAAAGTGATGCACTAACAGGCTCGAGCATCAAATCACCGTTTAATTTTGTGTCAAAACGAGCAAACTTTGTATGTTTGTACAAAGAAAGTGAGATGGTGCCAAGTGTGCCATACACGCCAAAATGGGAAGAAAATGATGCCGTTCGCGAATACTTAAGTCTACTAACAGTGGCAGGCAACCAGGGTACTAGTTGTGACAACGGTATTTCTTACATTGACTACTTGAAGGGTGGGTATGTTTTGTATGGTTTTGACTTAACTGCCGATGAATCTGGTTGCGCGTCGCACGGCACTGTGTCTCGAAGTGGGGAATTGACGTTGAAAATGCAATTTGACGTAAAAGATATTGATCAGTCTTGTACGATCATAGTTTACATGATGTATGATAACTGTATATACATTGATAATAATCGTAATGTTATTACTGACTATACTTAGTTTTTCTTTTATTCGTGTTGATTATTTGAACTAAGGCAAAAATGAACAGCGTGCAGATCAGCGATGCTTTACAGTTTGATCGTTTTACAGCAAAATATGCTGTTGGAGTGTTTGCAGCTGATACATTGCCTTTGACAATACAAAAAATACCTAGTATGTTAATTGTGAATACAGATAATTCAAGTGCGCCTGGACTGCATTGGGTTTTATTTTGGTTCCACTCAAAATACAGCGTTTCTTACTTTGATTCGTTTGGTGTTGACGTTGAAAAATATAACAAAAATTTAGCTAAATTTCTAAGACGCTATTTAGACGTACAAAGTCTGAATTGCAGACAACTGCAATCGCTACAGTCGGATACGTGCGGGCATTGGTGCTTATTTGTTGCATACTTTTTATCTAGACAACTGCATAATTGTTTAGACGGGTTTTCTGGTACAAATCGCATTTGAACGACGGCTTAGTTAAACGGTTTGTTAACCGTCATTTTAAATTACAACATAGCACCGAGTGTGTTTCTTTTCAAATTTGCTGCCGAGGTGAAGTTATATTTCATAATGGCAATTGCTGGAGTACCGCTTGATTTTGACGAAAGAATCAAATTTCCAAGCTCTATAATTGTAATGGGCGTTTCTGGCAGTGGCAAAACACAATTAGTCACTCGGCTGCTAAGAAAAATTCGGATAGTGTTTGACGTGCCTGATATTGATTGCGTTTTATTGTGCTATGGTGTGTATCAGGACGCATACTCGCGCTGTTGTGAAACAGGAAACGTTTTTATAACTGATGGCTTTAATGAAGATATTCTGCGGCAGCATGGAATCTTTGATTCAAGCAGAAATACAGTTCTGATTTTAGACGATTTGCACGCGGAACTGTGTAATAACCCTTTGTTAGGAAAGTTGTTTTGCAAATTTAGCCACCACCTAAATACTACGGTCATTTTCACAACTCAAAATTTGTATCATAAAGGGTCGCAAACACGAGATGTTATTTCAAATGCTCATTATGTTATATGTTTTGCGCAACCGCGTGACAAAACTGCCATTAGTGTTTTGGCACGCCAAATGTACCCAGATAATAGCAAGTTTTTAGTTTCAGCTTATGAACAAGCAACATCTGAAAGATATGGATACTTGTTCATTGACGCCAGACCTGAAACGCCAGATGTGTTGCGCCTTCGAACCAATTTTTTCCCAGGCGAAATAACTTTTGTATTTGTGCCTAAGTAGCATTATTTATGTATATATTTTAAGTTCGTTCTTATATAGTTGCGTTTCAGTATAAAATTTGTCCGTTTTGCAGTAAATAATGACACGTTTTCTTAGAAATCAGCATATGCTACACGTTTTGTGTTATGGTAAGCCCAAAGTACGACACGTGATTTTTAAGCACTCAACCAACGATCTGGTTCTTGCTGTGGCAGAGTGTATTTACAATATTCTACGCGGAGTTCCGCAGTTGAATAAAAAGCAAAAAAATAAGCTTAAACGTTTTCGAAAACTTTGTCATAAAATAATTGATCCAGCGACCAACGTTAAACTGAAAAAACGACTGGTATTACAGGAAGGTGGATCAATTTTGCCATTAGTTTTGCAACCAATTTTTACTGCGCTAAAATGTCTGCAAAAAGAATGATACTTTTGCCAGCTGAGTTCGTTGAAACGCTTCAGCGACAGCAGAAACTAGAAATGCCTCTGGAATCTAATGTACGCTTAACGCTTGATAAAGAAATGGAAGCGGTCTTAAAAGACTCAAAATTGTCACCCTTCGCAAAAATTCAACAATACAATGAAATCCTACAAAAATACCTTCATTTGCAAACGAGCGATCAGCAGCGCAAAAAGGCCCAGTCAAGCCACTATCAAAATGAATCAACTGCTCTCGTAACCGATAAAGGTACGGTGCCCGAAGTAGAAAATAGCGACTACGAATTTATTTTGGCAACTGTACCCAAACAATTTTTGCAACGTGCAAAGCTGCTATTGAACGAAATCGCTAAGTCAAAAAATTCAACGGTTGCTTGGAATCAAAATGGCACGGTATCAATTGACGGAATAGCGATACCAGGTTCTCACATAGTCGATTTGATTGGACACACAATGAAAGTTAAACAGCCAAAGCGGCCACCCGTTGGTTTTGACAGATTTGTGGTCGCGATGTCAAAGCTTAATATTCCAACTTCTTGGATCCCAAGCACTAAAACAAAAACGCAGATTGACAGTTTACGGTTGAACCAAAGTGACTTTGATGCAAGTGTCGCATCAGAAGATAATTATTACAGTGACGACAGCAACAACGGGGATAATTCTGACAATCTTGGTGGTAACGGTAAAGAACCTGGAAACACGACTGACAGTGCTTTGCAGTTTAAAACTGGAAATGGGCGTCGGTGGCGGCAATCACCTTATAAAACAAGAAATTTTTTAAAACAATGGGCCGAACTTCCGAGGAACATCAATTATAACTAAAACTTTGTATAGACTATATGTTGTTCTGTTATATATTATAGTGTTGTTATTGTTTTAACTTGTATTTTAATACATATGCAAGTACAATAAAACATGTCTGTTTTATGGTGAGATTCGGCAGTATTTAAAACAAGAGCGTGAACGTTCACCCGTCATTTTGCGTGTGATGCATGCCGAACAGGTTGATGTGTGTTTGCGCGGGTACCTTAAACGGTACAAGCTAATCGGAGACTTTGAATATGCAGATTTGGCTGTGTATTTCATTAATGCAAAGCCAGTAATTAACAATCTTTGTGTTCGGTTAGTGCAGGAACTGCACGCATTTAAGTTACACGTTCGTATGCGAATACGGCTTGTAAAAGCACTGGACGACGCAACGTTTATAGAGGCCTTCTTGAGTAATCGACAGAAAATTTTTCTCGTAAGTACAAATGTTGGTAGCTCAGTTGATGATATTCTACGTGAGATTGAGCTCAAAGCAGATGACTTCTGTCAAGGCGGTTCAGGTTGGGTAGTTGATCAAATATAGTCTGCCGAGCTACATGTTGCGCGTTACCAACCGCTATCAGCGACAACTTACTTGCCCTTACCAGCCACGTTGGCACGCAAACGTTGTATTATCAATGTCAAAAACGACGATAACCGATGTTTTCAGTGGGCAGTTTTGTCCGCGCTGCACGAGCCAACGAGTCATCCCGAACGAGTTTCTAAGTACTTGCGTTTCGTGCACATGTACGAGTTTGAATCGTTCAAGTATCCGTTCAGCCTGGACCAATTAGAAGCGTTCGAAAAACATCTGAATATCCCAATCTATGTGTATGGCTACGATACTTATTTGTTCCCGGTGTACATTTCAACGTTATCTGTCAGCAGCGACCGTAAGCCAATCCCGTTGCTAGTACTGCAAGATCATGTACAATCTATATCACATTTTTGCTGGATTAAACGGTTTGATGCGTTACTTTACTGCGAACGCAAACACAAATCAAAGAAATTTTTTTGTTTCAAATGCTTATTTCCGTTTTATGCTGAAGAAAGGCTTAAAGCGCACGCAGTTAGCTGTTCAAGCAACTGTGCCGTGATCGAGCTACCGTTAGAAGACAACTGTGTGCTTCGTTTTAAACAAACTCGTAAAATGCTTCGCCAACCGTGTGTATATTATGCTGATTTTGAATGTATTTTAAGACCAATAAATTTGTGTAAACCCTCTTCTAGCTCATCTTACACGACCAACGTAGCTGAACACGTGCCATGTGGATTCGGTATTGTTCAAATTGTGGAATGCTGCTCAAATGCTCAGCCGAGATTCAGTGTACCGGTAATTGAGAGAAACGAATTCGCAGTTGAAAAGTTTTTGGATACGCTTTTAGACAGTTTTAACACTTATTGCGTCAATTACTTAGATCATCCGAAGCGCATGCTTCCGCTTACAAAACAAGACTGGGTTACTTATTTTTCGCAGACCAAATGTAACATTTGTGATTTGCCTTTCACCTCATGCAGCTCGTGTTGCAACTCTGGCAGGAGAGCCTGGTGCTCAAATTGTCGAAAACAAATTTGTCGGGACCATTGCAAAATTTGTGGCAAATTCAGAGGACCAGCTCATCTCAATTGTAATATTGAATTCCAATTATGTCAAGATGTTTGCGTTTTTATGCATAATCTGAAAAACTACGACTGCCATTTGATTATGCAGAAAATTGCAGTCGTTGCAAGACGTGAAGGATTTGAAATTGAATGTGTGGCCAAAAGTGCTGAAAAATACGTTATGTTTGCTATTGTTCTGCCTAAAGATCAGAATCGACTACGACGCAGACGAATAAAATTTTTAGACTCTTACCAATTTTTGCCAACTTCGTTAGAGACCTTAGTAGCAAACCTACGAAAAGATGGCAGTGACAATTTTCGTGCAACACGGTATTTCTTCCCCAACCAAGCTGACTTCGGTTTTTGGTTAGAAAAGGGGTTTACCCATATGAGTACACCGATAGCTTCAAAAAATTTGAAGAGCGTACACTGCCACCAATCAACCTTTTCTACAGCGCAGTGAATTTGCAATCAGCAACACTTGACGAATACAATCATGCAATGAGCGTTTGGCGTCACTTTAGATGCGAAACACTTGGTGACTACCAAGACCTATATTTGCTTACCGACGTGCTACTCTTGTGCGATGTGTTTGAAAATTTTCGTCATTTTTCGCTGCAACACTATTCACTTGACCCAGCTCATTTTATGACCCTGCCTTCACTAGGATGGGCTGCGTGTCTAAAGTTTTCACAATCGCAACTGCAACTTTTAACGGACCCTGATATGTATATGTTTTTTGAAAAAGGAATTAGGGGCGGTATATCATGTTTAATGCATCGCTATGCTATTGCAAACAACCCAGAAAGTAGAAACTTTGACTTAAGTCGACCCACAAGTTACATAATGAGCTTCGATGCTAATAATTTGTATGGGTTTTGCATGAGCCACTCAATGCCTTCGTCAGAATTTCAATGGGTACCAGACAATGAGTTAAACGGCATCGATATAGCTGCTATATCTGCGGATGCAACATATGGATACGCGTTTGAAATCGATCTTGAGTATCCACATGAACTACACTGCATTCACAACGATTATCCTTTAGCGGCGGATAGGCTTGTTGTAACCGATCAATTATTGTCACCGTACTGCTACGAATTGAAACAAAATCTTGGACTAATAACACAGCGGCAAGCCAAACTGATTCCAACGCTGTACAACAAAATCAGATATGTAGTTCATTACAGAACGTTACAACTTTACATGAGTCTTGGTTTGCGACTGTTGAAAATTCACAGAGCAATAAAATTTCGGCAGACCACTTGGATGAAACCGTACATTGATTTCAACACTGAACAACGGAAATTGGCGACTAGTGCTTTTCAAAAAGATTTGTTTAAGTTGCTGAACAATTCCGTTTTTGGAAAAAGCATGGAAAATGTCAGAAACTATGTCGACGTAAAGTTGGTTGCAGATCCGGAAGCATTTCGAAAATTAGCAGCAAGTCCAAGATTCGAGACCTGCGAGATTTTTGATAATGGACTCGTTGCAGTGCTAATAAAAAAGTCACGCATTGTTCTTAACAAACCAATTTACGTCGGATTTAGCGTTTTGGAACTGTCCAAACATGTGATGTACGATTTTCATTACAATTGCATGAAAAGAATGTTCAGATGTAAGTAAATTGCAATCTTTACACGTTTTATGTTAGTATGTTCTAAAGATGCACCGGGTTGCGTTTGATTAATTTCACAAATTCTTCAAATAATTTATTTCAAAGCAGAGCAAGTTAGCATATAACAGTGTTTCGATCAAGGCACAATAATCATAACAGCCATAATCACAATTAATTCATTTGCGTGCACGAACAAATACAAATTTATATTAGTCAAGAAGCAATATTTCTAAAGAATCGCAATGCATGTACAACAAGTAGATTTCGTTCATTGCAGAATGTCTGCGATTCTGAGGAAGGCTGCGCGCAAGCCGTCTAAGTTGGCGAAGCACGTCTCGCAACTCGTCAACCTCTTCTACTCTCTGGCGATCAGGGGCACCAAGTCTGTTGCGAATCACGTCTTCTGTTTGATCAACACTTCTTAGAACATCAAGTGCAGCTTTCGCCGCAGATGCCTTCGCCTGTGCTTTTGAATCCTGGGGTTCACCGAGGAAGCTAGCATTTACGATGTTCAACTTGAATCTATATTTCTTGTCGTCGCACGTTGCGACGCGTTCGTAAACAAATGGGAACGACTCCCTAACACGTTGCTGAATCAGGTGATTTAATTCTTGTTGCGGATTCATGCTATAAAACAAAGCTGTGTCGAACTATTAATCATCAACTATAGAGAAGAAGTGTTTAATTGAGAGCGAAATTTATGAACCAGGTTATACGTACAATGTTCTGACGAGTGAATCGAGCAAACCACATGCAATTTGCATAACCATTCATATTCAAAGTTAACTTTTGTAATATAATCACAACAAGTTTGTCATCACACCATGTCGATTTACTTCATTGAAATAAACAAATTCTAGCAAAAAATATGAATCAAATCAAACGTGAAACTTACGCACCTCAGGAGCGTTTTCCAAGCGACGACTCACAGAGAAACTATATAAATTTTCACAAGCTTAATTTTGTGACAATGATTTTATCTAAACTGCTTTCGTCTCATTATATACTGTTGTATTTTTTTAGTTAGCCAAAACAACAGAAATGTCAAGTTAGATCATAGCTCAAGGACACTAAAACAGCACGTCATCAATATCTGGAAAATCATCATTATTAGATTTTCGAACTGTTACAGTACTTGGCTTAACGCCAATTGCAGTTTCGAATTGCGGCAGATCTTTCCACCGATTAATGGATTCGAAAACCACACTTTTCTCTGTTAGACTCTGTTTGCCACCGTTGTAAATGTCGTAGCGATGAGACACAATTACTGACGCCACGACCGAATCGCTAGTTGGCGCACCAGATTGCAACGTGACAACTTGCTTTTTGAACTCGTACGAATGTTTGCCTTCAACACCGACCGACTTGCGTTTAGCAAATCTATAGTTTGGAGGCGCATCAGCAGCCTCTGTCGTCGCCGTGTATACTACGCCTGCCTCTTGCGTGGTAGCGATTTGTTGCACCGGAGCCCGATCGTAAGCTTTTGAAGACTTATCTCGGGTTGTGTTAGAGCTTGTGGCAGGCGCTGAAGATATGTTTGACACGTCACGCGTTACCTGATTTGCAAACGCGCCATAGTTTCGACTCGTTCTGAAATATGACTACGATTGCTGACTATTTTCTGTATTTACATTAAGAAACAAAACTTTGTTTTCAAAATGTTTCAATCGAGGTCAAATTTTGTCTAATTGTATCGAAAAGTATGCATGGGAACAAACTGAATTGACTGAAATTGTTTATCTGGAATACACCAGCTGATTTGCAAGTTCCAGACGCTTCATCACTTGTAAACACATTCTTGCGTTTTTCTATTGTATATCGTATTTGTTTGTGCTGCACTGTTGTTGCAAAAACTGTTTTTACAGTAAACAAAATTCCAAATGTTTGTAGGTGTAATACACGCAGCAGCGAATTCATAACTCGTGCCTACAGAACAATATTTACACATGTGATTTCCCGGTAAACATGAATGAGCTATTTGCGCATGCATAACACTAACACATATACAAATGACATTTTGCACATGCATGTAAGCCGCTGGCTGCGTATCTTTGAAATATAGGTGCATGTTGTCATTACAAAATACAGCTTTTAGGCGCAGTTCAACTATCCGTAAAATGCCGCAAATAACTACTTTTGCTGCGAATCTATTTAGCATCTAAACAGAAATTGTCACAAATGATTTACAATCCAGCACTGAAACTAACTTTTAAGAAATTATTTCAAATTTTAAAAGTGTCAATTTCTAACCATGTGCGCCCCAAAAGTATAAACCAGCTGTGCTTAGCATGGCTGGTTGCTTTCCAACTGTGACATTGCAAGTTACTGGATTCTATGCTACTTATATTAAGAATAAAGTCATAATTGAGTTGTTTGTGTCATAATTCAAAACTTGTATTTATTTTACACGCACAATTCTACACAGAGATTCTTGTGCGTGCCATGAACTAGAAAATTTTCTGAGACATATTGACTGCATTGCGTGTAATAAATACAAAATTTGTAGCTGTACGCTTGCATCTGGAACAATTGGACCTTACCCAACTGTGACAAACATACAACACAGCAGCACAGTTTGTAGTTGTCATGCAATGTTCAAACACCTCAGTGCAATAAAGGCTGGAACAGTTGAAGGTACAACTGTGACAAAGCACACATTAATGGTGGCTGCTGTTCTACTATTGTAACAATTGAGTCGTGTATATGTGACAGTGTAAGCAATTGTATGTAATAAATACAAAATTTGTAGCTGTACACTTGTTGTTGGAACAATTGGACCTTACCCAACTGTGACAAATGTACAATACGCTGGAACAGTTTATATTTACCATGCAATATGAAACACATCAATGCAATAGCGGCTGGAACAGTTGAAGGTACAACTGTGACAAAGCATATGCATAGTAGTTGCTGTGTGTAACAATAGGGTCGTGCAACTGAGACAATACATGAAAGATTTGTTTATGAGCTGTGTTGTTAGCTATTGGAACAATTGGAAGTGTCCCAACTGTGTCACTAGGTGTGTAGCGCACAGTACTAAACAAGCGCAGCATACAGAATGTAAAGAAGAATGCCTACCGGGCACAGTTAGAAAACAACCATTGTAGCACACACCTACGCAACAACTGGTACACGACTCAATGACGTATTATTAGTCGAGTGCTATCATCCTAATTGACACAATATATTGCGCTGCCGTTTTAAAGGTTAACTTCGCCCGTGTATTTATACGAATGTCGATAGTGTCACAATCTCATTATTTACCTTTGTTCTGAATCGTGTGACATAGCAGCTATTGTGATTGATTTTTTTTGCGCTTTACTACCAATATTGTTTAAAGCTTTAGGTAATAGAGATTAAATTTAATTTTTCTGAAGTAATTAGCAAAATGGCACGAGTGAAACACACAACAACTGATCGCAATCGTGTGTATTTCGTTACACTAATTCAACTTGCGCTCGGTGTTTCCAATAAACACACAACGCAATTATTGGACAGCTTTTCTGCCACTTTTATTGAGCGGGGCCCTGAACTACAGAAATTAATTTTGGCATACCTTGAACATTTACTATTCACCGCCCTTATCTTCCCGATTAATATATTCAGCACAACTCCTCTGGCCCAGCGAAAACTTTTAATTGCTGCTGTTATTGCGCGTTTCATTGCTAAAACTCTTAATGCAGCTTTCGATAATAACAGCATGCTAGCAAAGCGCGGCCTGAAAACTCGTTATGATCAGTGTATAGCTAAGTTGGACACCGAAAGTGTACCTAGTACACCGACGTACAGGTTTGAATTTATTAAACCTTTGCAAAAGGGATTCCCGATAACAACAAAAGAGAACAAAACGAACGACGCTGCAAGCTTTGTAAAACGATTGCGAAACCTTGTTTGTGATTACAACCGGGACATGACTAAAAGGACAGTTCCACGGCGCGAAGAACCAGCCTTATTTGTTTTAATGGGACTTTTTGATTCGCAAGCTACAAACGCAAAATTTTCCAGATCACAGTACAAAGGTAAACGTGGTGTGTTTTTATAAGTTTGGACTAAAGAAACTGGAAAAAATTTGATCCCCAAAACTGCTCAAAATATAAAAGGTGTATTTCGATAGCAAACTTGTAACTAATCCATGATTTTACTTGGCAAGGTAGAGAGCACTCCGCTTGCATGAGCATTTTTAAATTGTCCGGCAAAATCAATCTTAAAATATACTCGCGGTGCATGAAATAACTATTGTTTCAGTCGCTACTCCTGCAGATTCAGTAGCAAAACGCTTGAAATCTGACTACGAACGTCAGCACACCGCGTTCAATGATTGCAGAACGAACCTAGGAAACTTGAAAACTATCGAGTGTAACGCTCTTGAAGATCTAGAAGCCAACTGCAACGCGATAAAAGAGCAGTTGGTAATTACTTCAGCCGAACGCATCCGGTATCTTTCGTATGATTTGCCTAGCTCATCTGCCTCTCGACGCATTCAATTATTGGATACGCAGACATATTTGCGCGCGTTTGAGATTTTAGTCAGCTCTTTGAACTCGGCCAGAAATGCATCAAACTCACTATCTGACGCGTTGCAAAACAGCACAGAATTTAAAGATGTAAACGTTGAAACTGTGATTAATAATGAAAACGTCATTTTTACGACATACGCAAAGTTTAGAAAAGCAGCAATAGATTATCACGAGGACATATGCAGCGCATATTCCAGTTTATTTAAATGCGCCATGGAATTTAAAAATCCTGATCGCAACTCAAATCTAGTTGGCTTTATTGATAAATGCAATCGATGCCAACATTTTGTGCACAACGTTCTGCTTATTACAGACTTTTTAACTGCAGTGCGCTTGGAAACAGAATTCACGGTGCACTGTATTAAAAGTGGCAATGGCTCAATTATGAACTTAGTAGAGGCATTGGGGCAAACTCTTGCGCACATGATTGGAAACCTTACTAAAAATTTTAAATAACTATTGCCGCGCAATTTTAAAAATTTAAATTTTTTAATTCAAGCACGTGTTAGTTATTTCACTTGGAACAAATTCAAATTTAAAATTGAGACAAAAAATGAAGGATGAACAAACTCAAAATAAAGATTTGAAATATAGTATGGATTATTGCATGCTTTTATACTTTCGAAATTACACGATATGTAGACAAAAAATTTTTTTACACTTGCATTACGAATATTGAAAAAATAACTGCCACTTTATTCAGCTTGATAGATAAATAAACACCATGTAAAATGAGGCGTACATGCAAAAGTTTTAATGTGTATTGTATTTTTCCTGTTGTACTGTAAAAATAATAAACAACTATACAGGCACATAAAATCACCGGATTGCACCAAGAGTCAGTGGAACCATAGAAATCAGTTGTCGCTAGAGAATAATTTAAATAAACAACTATACAGGCACATAAAATGGCCGGATTGTACCAGGAGTCAGCGGAACCAAAGAAATCAGTTGTCGCTAGAGCATAATTTTTAAACTGTAGTTTTTATATTGTGCGCTCTGTAATCAGCTGGATTTGTTTACAAACACCGCTTAATGCATTACTGATCAGTTGGATCGGTTCCAAGACTAAGTTGCAAGATGCCGCCGTTGAGTTGCCTACGTTTGACAAAATTGGGACTGGTTAATTTGTAGTCGGCGCAGTGCCAACAGTGGATTTTTGTCCTGAAACCCCCATTTTCCTCTACTTTGATACTAATATTGCATGCGAAATTACAGAATTTTACACTAGTATTACACAATAGCAATAAGGTTAAGATGCTGTATAATCTACTTAGGATGCGCAATAACATCCACTAGTTTAGGTTTACGGGCTGCTCACTGACCTTTGTATTTTTTAATTAAATCATGCTGCGATAAGCCAGGCGCGGCCACAAGCTCGCGAAGAACCACGTCCAACATTCGACCTTGTAAATGGCTGTTATCACCATCTCTATAAAAAGATAACCATACGATATATTCACACATAAATTTAGCGCATCAGAATAAAACTATATCTTTACGTAATTTGACCAGGTCACACTAGTTGTGTGTGTGTAATAACACCCAATTTTATCAAATCACACGATGACTAGAATACAGCCCTGAACAAATATACATAAAGAACAAAACAAAATCTAAATTGAATAATACTATTTGATCTGTTGTAAACCGTTGAAATGTTAAGACCAAAATTTGTAAACGGCATAACAAAGAAACGGCAACATAAATTGCCAAGCCAAAATTACTGCATTACCCTGCAACCATTGAATTCGCAGCGTCAACTAGTCCGGTACGGTTGACGAATTCTCGAACAGCTTTTAGCTGCCGTGTGATTTCAACCAAGACTTCAACCGATACGGGACACTTCAGACGTGGTTGTTTTGATTCAGAGTCAGATTGATCAGAATCAGGCACTGCTATCAAACTGTCCCATATGTTACTAAACGAACAATAGGAATAATTTGCTTGTATAAAATAACACAAAAAAACTATGACACACGATTACATTCGCGTTAATAAACTGGATCGAATAAATCACTTTTGACCTACGTTAAAACCATTTCCATTTAGAGTGACAGAAAAGTATGCTAAATTTTGCTGAGCAACATGAAAACAATACCGCATACTGTACTCCAGAATTTATAACCCGACTCAAGCCAACGTTTTACCTATACGTATAGGTTTATACGGTGTGGTGCGTATATATATTACATGGATTGAAGGATTACAGTTCAACCAATACAATAATTACAATAATTGACAGACCAATTTTCGTGAATATCGACATCGGCAGTGCAAAAATTACAGACTCTTTACCAATACTTTTCCCACTTAACAGTAAGTTGAAATGCTATCAATTTAACCTGTTCGCATATATCACAGCGTCTGATCAAAGAAAACGCTCAGCTTTTTAAGACTGCGTATTAAATTTTAAATTAGGCAGTATCGTGCAGAACCCTTTACAAATTTTTTCTGAGGATGCGGTGGGGCTCGAGTACTACAATTCGTTAACTCGTTAAAAACAATTTAATAGATAAATGATTAGGGATGTGAAGATACCAAAATTTTGCCGATGACGATTCTTATCTTGAAATTTTGAGGATGCCGAACCGATGCCGATTCCAACTTTAGTACACCATGCTTAATAAACAGATAGGATACTACATTACATCATTATATGAAGACTTAAACCCTAACCATCATAAACGATTACAACTGTAGACGAACGGTTCATTTCAATTAATTTTATCAAACACAAACACAAGAGAGATAACAGTTGTCCTGATAAGACACACCGATATGCGCCAAGAAGTGAAATTGATAGCATTCAAACTGACCGGTATACTCACGAAAACTGCCGATTATTACCGATTCCGATTAATCGGTACATCCCCATAAATGATGCACAATTTTTATGCAGCATATCACAACAAGTAGGCCAAAAATTAAAATATCACAATTCGGATTCTGATTGATTGTGCAACCGGAATCGGAATTCTAATCGGAAGCAGAATTCCGGTTGCACCCTGACGTTCGGATTATAAAACAGCGAAATCTTGATTAAGGGTCACCCTGCAAGTGACACAACCAAATTTTCCGTGTCAGTTGCGTGAAAACTTTTTAACAATTTATTTTGATGTGAAAAAACAACAATCATCCATAACCGACTTTTTTACCCTGCAACAAATTACCTACCTTACAAGCCTGGAAACAAATACGTACAACGCATCATGCCGCCTACTATAACGGACTTCAATCCGATCATGCCTCAACGGTGAGGGTGCATCACGACTTGCGCCACGTTGGAGCTCTTGTTTGTGTTGCTGTCGTTGCTGTAGTTGATATGGACGCATCAGCATCGACATGTTGCCATCACGATGACCAGCGTTACACGGTTCAGTATCCATTGGCGACCCTCTTTCACCGCCCGGTCGCATTATTGATGTAGTAAACACATTTCGCTGCGGACGCTGGTGTTGCGGTTGTTGTACATGAGACCGAGGCCCGCCACCAAGCGGTGTGGAACTGCCAAGCGGCGACGAAAGGCCTAAATCCAACCGACTAAATAGGGATTTACAGGAAGATTAGCTGAAAACATCATCTACGACTACTGCTTGCCGAAAATTCAATAATATTTTCAACAATAAAATGAATCATGCTCGCAAATTCAGCAAATGTCACGTGTCTCCTGAGCGAACCTTAACCTCAGGAGCATCTAAGAAAACGTGTTGTTGTATACTACAAGTTCAAACAACAAACAAAGCTCACCCATTCTAGTCGGAGTTGTGATCGTTTCTTGAAACTGTGGCATACGTGACATTTCTAAAGGAACAATTTTACAGCCGTAAGAAAGTTTAGATGTAACCTAGCATCTATCTATACAACCATATATAGGTTCCAACAACAGGAAGCAGGAACAGGAATTGCAAATATATCACACCGCCAAATTACTGCTAATTGACTAATAGAATGCGCATTAGCCAGGTTTCCAAATTCTGTAAAAACATACATCGAATGAGGAATGTACAGACGAAGCACAAGTTGTGAAAAAAGCTGAGTTTCAGCAAAATTTGTTGAGACAAAATTCCGATTCCTGCGTCTGCCAACGTCGAAAACGAATCAGAAATAGTGTTTTTGCAAGAATTAATACCGGAACACCAAATTCGCTGGAAGGATGCCAAAAAGTATGAATGGTAATCGTTTTTAATTGCTCAAACACAACTTTTTTTGACTGATTTCAAATTAAAACACCCGTGAAGCCGTAGGTACGGCATACAGTTAACATGCTAAAAACATCCATTATTGCTACATTCAAACCTAAAATGCATAAAATCAATTTATACAAACACAGCGATGTAATGTAGTTTTCCATTAACCTGTTAACAAACTTGTGTTGTGTCATTTTTAATAAAACGTAATAAGCCAAATCATTACCAGCGGGCACCCCGACATTGAAAGTCTCGTGAAAGCGACTTTCTTGCTGATATTGTTGAGACTGTGGTTGTTGCAGTTGCGGCTGATTCTGTTGTTGATTTATTACACCTAAACAAAAAGCGCACTACACGGATTCGGACATTTTACCCACTACCAACTATGTTTAATATAACAGCGCCTTTACGCATAAATGATCAATTTATTGACCGGTACAGGTATACGAATAATGTAAGTAGCTGAAAAGATGGTTCAGTGATAAAAACATATGGAACGGGAACGGTAGTGCGGCTAGTCATTGTACAGAAATAGTCATGAAAACAAAGTCATAGCACCACATTTCGGGGCTTAACCGAAATTCCAGTTGCACTAGGCAAATCCGGCATGAATATCCGATATCTTCCACTATGTCTCCAGCGTTCTTGATATTATTATTTTTGTGCTTAAAAAGTTAAACTTTTGAGTCATTTTCTATTTATTTTGAAACTGATACTTACGATCCTGAGATCTGACCTTCAGTCCAGAGCATTATTTTGATCAGTATAATGTTGTTCGTCAACAATATGTTTGATGATAAATGGTACAAAAGGCCATGCTATTGGTATTTTATAAATCCGGTTGCACCCTGTTACAGAATTAAAACCATCCCAATCGTCGCATTGGTATAACACACTTCCCATTACTCTGTTTACCTTGTAGCGGTCTCTGTTCATCTTCAACGTAAACAAAATGAGGTTTACCGCCGTATACGAAGAAAGCACGCGTTGCTTGTTCAGCGATCTTAAAACAAATTAATCACTGTATATACAGTGTTAGGTAAGGTTTTGTTCAATGCTTCAAATGCGTTTTAAGCCATAAACAAGATTTCGCTTAACTCTTCAAAAGCATTAAGCAACAAACAATGCTTGATATAATTGATAGAAATGAAAATGCTAGTTTTCAAATTTTGCCTGAAACTAACCTGGGGCATCTTTCTGTAAAACTAACCACAATATTAATATTTTGATGTTTAGTGCAAAACTGTCGCAAAATATTTTGTGGCGTTTCCATGTTTTGCTTAAAACCCTTCAGTACCATGGCGAACACTGCCTGTACCATTTAAAACGACACAAGTACCCAGCAAACAAAAGCACGACACTTACGCCTGGGCTGCTTTTTTCGCGACATATCAGTCCAATACACATCGTGCAGGTTTGAACATACTAAAACAATAATGTAAAACAACATTTAATAAAATTATACAATTTGAATTTTAAAAATTATCATCAGCATAAAAAATATTGTAAGGAAACGTACACAAGGAAATGTCTTGACGTACTGTAATAAAACAAGACAAATTGATCTCTTCTTAAAACATTTCTAACCAGATGACATATCGACAACAGAAGAAAATGTAGCCATACCTTGTGCAATTTAAAAAATTCATGGACATGAGAAGAATCAGCACCGTACTGCCTCAGCAATTTCGCTAGAACGTCAAAAGGTTTGACAAGTTCGTAAAATCGAAGACCCTAAAGAAATAACATAATTCTGCATAGAATTTGAATTAATGCATTAGTGTTTCAGTGATGTTATACCATTGGGTTCGCCGCTTATAAACTAAGCTAATATTGAGTTAATCAAACGACTCGATTGTAATTGTTCACTCTACTCGGGGTAAGCCACACATGCTAAAACATTTCACACCTACCTGCGGAGTCAAAATGACTACTTTCGACTGAGGTTCAAACTGCTGCCGAGCAAGCAAGCTGGGTTGCACGTAGTCCAACGCAAACGATTGTGAATGACTACTTTGTGGTATACCACATATTGCCCAACAACGCCCCGAAATCGTAAGTTGCTTCTAAAAGCTATTAATGTGTTGTGTTTTTCGTTTTTAACATTAATTTTTTAATGTCATGCAGGCGCTGCAGACACTAAAGCTAACAATCAGGGTGCAACCCCGGAAAACGAAAAATACATACCATTGAAAAATTCATTTTAATTTTCTTTTTGCAATATTATTGGTAAAATAATCCTAGTTGGAGATAGGTGTTTACTTTATTTGCTTATTTGCTGTATTTTAGATTTTCATAATCCACAGAAGCGACATGTACATTCCATGGTTTATTTTCGGCGATTGTCAAGGTTTGCATACTATACTAATGAAACCTTTGTTCGTCATTTTTTAGTAAAATATCTTAATTTCCAAAAACCAAATTTTAATAACGGAATTTTTAATTCCGGCAAAACTTTGCGGGAACCGGAATTCCGGTTGCACCCTGCTAACAATAATTAAGTTACACATAGTATTCAAAATGTAAGTTTAACCAAATTTTCCAGACTCAAGCTGGTTGTTAATAATGAATAAACGCACCGTTGATTCCATTACTGCCGGATAAAACGGAAAATGGGACTGGCTAAAGAACCACACGACGTCATCCGTCTCAGTGCCGGCGGATACCATCATACATGTCTCTATAATAGTTCATAACCAAAATTCAAACATAATTCATGCGAATGTTTTACTATGTTCTGGATGTTGAAGAGAACGTCGCTCCGATATCACAAAAATAAAGTTTCCACTCGGCTGCTGTAAAAACCTATCGAATACCTGATATTTCTGGTAGTGATGGTGAATATCTTAAAACGGATTTTTAAAATTTGGATACACTAATTATTCTGCCGCGATTTACATTTCCTGGCAGGTTAGGAAACCTAAGTTTTTTACACTGAAGTACAATTGTCAAAATGCGCAACATTCGGTTGCTATAAAAATAATTCTGACTGACTTAATTCAAAATCCAACCAAGTGTTATAATTTTGGGGTACTACTGTCTGTTGGCTAGCTTATCGCTTCACTCTCACCACTATTAATATGGAAAACCAGCTTAAAAAAGTCAATAAGTAATTACAATTAATATCACTATTTCAGTTAAAACAGAAAACAGCAAATCATTAAAAATACCATTCCTAAAAAGCGCAGAGTGCACGCGTTGAGGTCGAGTAGTGTGAGCTGTTGCTGCAAACCCGGGAGGCAAACGCACATGCATCAGTTCGAGAGTGACTGGTGCTAAATATTCACCCGGTTGCGGTTCACAATCGTAGCACGTAAAATAATAACGAACGCCTGAAACCGACCTATTATTCAATAAAAACGACTTCGGCAACAATCTACTGCAAAACTTTACGCGAAAAAACTGCGAAAAATCACATTATATATACATGGGTTCATATGAATCTCTGTTTTTATATTTGTAAACGACGACGACTACAACAACAACAACAACAACAACAACTTTGTATCTAAAGTAGATTACTTTTTGCAAGTAGGTTAATTGGGCACACTATTTAATTGAAAAAATGAAGTTCGTTATACTCGACACACAAGCCAAATCGATTTACCACAAGCAGATACAGCAGATAAACACAAGACGTTTGATTCGGTTCGCGGAATCACAGATATGTGGACGATCGGTTTGAAATTAGACGCTTCAATTGTACTTAAATGAAACAATTACCAATAATTTATTGATTCACTAAATACATGTCAAATGGCCTCAAAATTGCGCTACTTGGTTCCAGGTTCAAACCAAAAATGTGTTCTCTGCGTAATCTTTGCTGCTGTTGACCGACACTGAAGTCAAATTTTATTCAGTTCCAGGTCGATGCACGACCCAAGCAATAAAAGTTGCAAGTTGCAAATTTTCACATTGATCAAAACAGGGTGCAGCAGAATTCAGGTTCTGGTAGACAAATCCGGTATGTTTCGTTATCCGGTCCCGGTAAGAAAATCCGGTATTTTTGACCACCCGGATCAACATTTGCTGTAGCCACAAAAATAGCTGTCGTCACAACCGAAAGAAGGTATGAACCGAATTCCTTCAAAAATTCATGCTAATCAATATTACTAAACTTAATTCGTCTGAGAATATTATAGTAAAATTAAAAGTATCTGTATCGGTCGTTGAAGTTCGTACTTCTCCAGCATCACCATTGCTTTGTTCTGGATGGTCGACGATGAAAGACTTGCCGTCTGATACATTCCCATACCGTTTCTTCGCAGGTCAAACAGCTAAAATAAAAATAAATACTTCGCTCAAACGCTCAAGTAGAAAACGAATGTTTTAACAAAAAACCCACGAATAACCGCATGACCGCATACCGATTCAGTTCATACCTTTGGTAATATTCCTACATTTTGCACTTGCAAATAAAACTAACTTGTATAGTGCCGCTTTCCGACCTGGTGAAAAGCGTCATTCGAGAATTGTCATACACAACTTGAAGCATCGGTTCTGTAAAAAAAGCTTTAACAGCAATGATCAAAAACATACTTCAAAAATCAGTTAGTTGATCAATGAACAATCTAAGCATACCCTATCAAAACAGCACTAAATTAGAAAACATAAAACAACTTCTTCGCAGCACCATCTTGCAAATGACAATCTTGGTTATTCAGGATAAAGCTATATTAAAGATATTAACAATAAAATAAAAAAATATAATATGATATAATCACCATTTTCACCAAATGTTTGCGAAACAAACGTCGGAACCAAGTAACTTAAAAAGCCTTTGCAGTGATTAATTTTCTTGCTCGCCTTGCCAAGCCAAGCACGATTCTGCAAAATTCACGATGTTAATCGTAAAGTCTTACTCAACGCAAAAGTTAAAGCCAATTACGTCACAAGAAAGCAACATATGACAGTTACAATTTAGAAACGAATTGTTTTAAAACTTTTTTAAAACCACACAAACAATATTGAATGGCACACAACCAAATTACAAAAATTCAATTAAAATTTCAATTTTGACATGACTTAAAACTAAACTATGTGCAAGATTTACTGCCGAGCAAGTGTCGTCATTATTTGTACTGAAAGGATTTAAACCTTAAGGCCTATTGTCTAATACAACATTCCGACAACAACAATGTGGCCCACTGCTGAAATACCCAGCTGATGGAAATAAGTACATATTAGTCACTAACCTGATAATCAATTTCGTATAAACACCCGTCGGTTGCGCTGAAAAATATTCGGCCTTCGGACGTGCAGCAAATTTGAGTTACAACAGCACCGTCCGTAAGAATTCGAAATTCAGGTTGATGGTTTAGTTGCATTTCTGCATTCGCTGGTAATGTGGCTTTCGCTAAAACACATCGATAGCATTACGCTTAATTAGCAGTAAAATTCTGCGACCGACACGAGATTCATACTGTAATATACAACTATTTGTCTGCAGATGAATTCAATCACTGTTTAAGCAATTAGTAAGTTCACTTCAACTGCCCAATTGCAGTGGGCGTATTTAACCCACAATATTATGATCGGTATCTAAAATTTCTACAACGTGAGCTAAACTAGCAGAATATGCATCATACTTTATATATAAAATTACCAAGGTTTTCGCTTCCGAAGTTTAGTGTGAGCAACACAACTTCCGCGGTAGTAGCAATACACAACAGAGAGTGGACTGCAGTATTGAACACATCTAAAATGAAGCAAATATTGTATATCAGTTCATTAAACATCATGTATTAAAATTACTACCAACAACGCATAAATTTAGACGATACGTATACCCGGTTCACATTTGGTTCCGGTATGCTCTAACACTAACTTGTCGGAATTGGAGCGACTGCAAAATAACTAAGAGTTGCTTAAGGGTTGCGGGTTGCGCCATACTTGACGTCCGGCGCCGTCCGTCACCATGCGTCACACGTACGGCGCCGTCCGTCATTGATCGCACCATACGTTACCGTACGTGGGTTATTTCCGTACGATACCGCACATTGACGGATGGCGCCGTATGGGTGACGGACGGCGCCGGACGTCAACAAAAGTATAGCGCAACCGTTAAGTATCTATAAGATCTTTCAACTACAAATAGTCTCCCTTATATGGATTAAATGCCATTCGGCTAATTATGGAAATGATATGGTTGTTGAATTAGCTAGGATTGGAGCTCAAATAAAGTTCACTGGGCCAGAACCTGTTATAGGTATACCGCAAAGCCAAACTAAAAATATGATCCAAAATTGGTTTATTTCACAAACAAATTAAAGATGGCGACGGTTGGAAACCTGTCGAACCACAAAAAAATTCTTCAGTAACCTGGAACCAAAATATAATAGCTTCATACTGCGACTTAACAGAACTAGGCTTGGACTATTAATACAAATAGTCACTGGACATTTTTGACTAAATAAGCATAATATGAATAAAATTGGTCTCTCAAATTCAAGTATGTGTGATTCTTGTGGAATTGAAGAAGAATATGAAGAACACTTCTTAACAGGGTGCAACCGGAATTCCGGTTCCGGCAATTTTTAACCTTCCGGTTCAGGTTCCGGTGAATTTTTACCGGAACCGAAAGTTCCGATATTAAATTTTTCTCGGTGGAAATTAAGATATTTTACCAAAAAATATCGATAAAAATTAAGTAAATTTCATTCGTATAGTATATAAACGTTGACAATCGCCGAAAATAAACCATCGAAGGTAAATTGTGCTTCCGTGGATTACGAAAATCTAAAATACAGAAGATAAAGTGAATACCCATCTCCAGCTAAGGTTATCTAAGCAATAATATTGCGAAAAAAAAAATTAAAATAAATTTTTCGGTGGCATGTATTTTTCATTTTCCGGTTCCGTTTCCGGTAATTTTTTTATATTGCGGTTCTGGTTCCGGTAAATTGTAATTCCAGTTGCACACTGCTTCTTAACCAGCAGCTCGTTATAGAGTATACCTACGGATCACACACGTTGAGTAAAATTGATAATATATATCTGAGGTTTATTACAGAGTCATTAAGATTTTCGCTTTAGCTAGATATTCTAGTTTTCAGAGACTGTGTAACAACAGACCAACTGTGTCTAAACACCTCGAGGGCTCTCTCATTTGATATCTATCTATCTATCTATCTAACCATCCAAAACTTCCCACCACACTTGTAAATACTTTGAGTAAACGGAAACAGGCACGTCAAGCAGCTGCAATAATAGGTGGGGTGAGATTTGTGAGATGGTGACAATTCTAATACCGTTGGATGGGACAAGGATGACATGAGTACATCGAGAGCCAACTTTAGGTTTAAATTGCGAGCAAATAATTTTTTTATTTTCCCACAGTTTGTTGTACACACTACACATTGATATTCTGAAAGAAATGATTCGGCAAATTAGCATTGGATTCGTATTTGGTCAAATCGTGGATTCGGTACCACCGTGCCTGGTTGCTAGGCAAGGTTAAATATTTGAAGTCTTTCAAATGGCATGAGGTAGACCAGTGTCCTTAATTATCCCATTTCCCACACATATCGCCTTAACCTGCTCATGCTATATGTTTTTTATTTCAACAAGTCTAGCATTAACTGGGCATCTTGATGCACACTTATTCTCATCGAAACCTTCCGATTTTGGTCCAAAGAAGAATTTAATGTAGAATTGTTATATTTTTACCAATAAAATTTCGGCAATGCAGAATATCGAAGCCGGATGCCAGGTTGTAATGTGGTTGGTTTCACGGTATTGAAGTTAAGTTATAGTTATAACAGACTACATTATTGTACGCAGCTTCCCGGCAGTGCAAATTATTATCAGTACAGCAAAATATATAAGCTAAGTAGTAGTGACCTGGAACTGTTTAGTTACCTTTTTTGGGTTTCGCAACTGCCACAGCCAGTATAGAATGCTGTAAACCATCGTAGCGAACAAGGTTTCCACTATAAAATAAAAAACACAACACAATTTCGAATAATAGAATTAAATAATCGCTGAAAATTGTTGGCAAAAGGATTTGTTAGTGAGCGAGAGAAGCAACTTTTTCGATTTCAATTAAACTAAAATGTATACTCATGCTCTTAACCAGTGATTGTTCTTTCGGCATACTCGAATTCGTGGCAGTGTTGTATTCGAAATTGTTGAAATTACCGTAATAGCAGCAGCAAACATTTTTTACGATTAAACTGGATACTGATACTGCAAACAGACCTTTACTCATCCAGAAACAATTGAGGAAAGCAAAAATACGTATTTTCAGTAACACAAATATACGTATATACGTATGTTACCAAACGTATGTACTAATTTAGCGTAAATACTGAAAGTTTCTTTTCTCCCAAATTATTGAGGCGAATGTTCACAAAAAAATTTACCCAGTATCGTAGTTCCATAAATAAACGTCGCTGTCTGTAGAAACCCAAGCACGAGAAATATCCGGCAACAAGCCCATCATAAATGATGCTTGCATTCCTAAAGAATAAAAAAATTTACGCATCAGGGTGCAAAAGACAACTGAATTATACTGGAATCGGCACTTATAATTTTCAAAGCCGGTACCTTTTATGTCCAGAGTGTGACCGGATACCTAGCTCCGGCAAAAAACCGACATGGTGTTGCGGTATTTTCATTTGCCGAACGTTTTTAAACGGGTCTCGGTCAAAAAAGCGAGACCGAGACCCAACCTACCGAGACCGAGACCACACAAAATATTTGGAATTATTTGAATGTGAATTCTAAAACGCGGAATTCCATTTGCACCCTGGTATGCGTAATGTAGGGTGTGACCGCCAGGGTGCAACCGGAATTACAATTTACCGGAACCGGAATTTGAAAATTTTACCGGAACCGGAAAATGAAAAATGCATTTCACCAAAAATTTCATTTTAATCGTATTTTTTGCTCTATTATTTGTGAAACAACCTTAGTCGAACACAGGTATTTATTTTATTTGTTGTATTTTAGATTTTCGTCGTCGACTGAAGTGAAATCCACCATCAACGGCTTATATTCTGAGTACAAGTGGCTTTCAAAAGAGATTCTTAAACGGCCAAATTATAACACCGGAATTTTTAAATCCGGTAAAAATTTACCGGAACCGGAACCGGAAGGTGAAAAAATGCCGAAACCGGAACCGGAATTCCGGTTGCACCCTGGTGACCGCATATCTGTTTCTGATAAAAAAACCTTCCAGGTAACGGATATTTAAAGTCGTGTTGCCGAACAGGCTATAACCAGAATTCCGACCACAGTTCCGATTTAAAGCCCGTTCCGATCAGTCGTAGTGGGACTACATGCATTGAGCAAAGCTCGAACACAAATATGCAAATAAGTTATTAGCTAGCTATTCATTTATTGGTTTGGAGTTTAGTAGACAATTTATTCAGATTCCTCACACTCAAAAACCCTTCAGTAACAGTAATTATTTGAGAAGTAATTAAAAAAGCCATTATTTAGGCTTATCAATTAAGCAAATGTGAAAATTTGCTATTAGCTAACTATTCGACAATCAGTTTTGAAGGTTTGTAGACAATTTATCCAGATTCCTCGCACGTAAGAACCTATTTTTGCTGGAATTTGATTGCTTGTAACCCAAATAATTAGTGAAATATTGCAAAAGCTTATCAAAAAATATTTATACGCAAATTATCTATTAGCTAACAACTCAACTGTCGGTGTTAGAGATTTGTAAACAATTTATTCAGATTCCTCGTACCCAAAAACTTCAGTAAACCCTAATAATTATTGAAATAATTTAAAAAGTCCTAGTTTTGTCTTGTCAATTAAGCTAACTAGTAACCCACAGTTGCACACATGTGCAACAGTCGTGACATACTGGATTTTGACATATGTGTACATAAAATTGTTCGTAAGCAAGTCTAAGCCTAAGTCTTGAATATTGATCGGCAACTTAAAAACCAAATCTATATACAATTCTGTGTATATAACATGATAAAGCAATAGAACAATGAAATTTAATGTGATGTGGTGAAGTTTCCAATCAATCGTCCAATTATATAATTCCGCGTAACTCAAAGAATTCACTATACAATATTTCAAATTATAAGCATATATATTTGTAGTGAAAGATTCACTGTTACCACCGTCTTTTCTTTCTGGAAAAGATCCATGCACCAGGCGAATGTTGTGCACTATTTTGGAAGAGCCATATTATCCCTTCCGACTGTCATAATTCTCCACATCCATGATTTTACCCCCTGGCATGTTTTCCGCAGACATATTCGTTTAATCAGTATGCAATATTCGTTGAACTTTACCGACTATTCCCATTCATTATGACTTGAAAATGCGACAGTTTGTATATAGTATTTTTAGAGGGATCAAAAGATAAAGTTTGAACCATTTTACAACCTAACGCTATATTTCTACGTATTCAATTCCTGGTGGAAATGATTGACCTCGAAATAAACCCGTAAGCTAGGTCCGGCCTTAAAACGCAAACACATCTTTGTTGTATGAACAACGAAACTTAAACAATCTGTCTATTTAGAAATTATTTTTATAGAACACGTAAGTATCCAAACAACGTTCTATCTTGCTAATTTAGTTGGTTTGCATACGTAAGTACACAAAATGTACTACATAAAAATGCGCTGGAACGCTGCTCAAAATAAGTATGTGGGGCGTTCCAGCTTTAAAATATAGATACGCAAATTAGCTATTAGCTAAATATTCAATTATCGGTTTTGGAGGTTTGTAAACTATTTGTTCAAATTCCTCGAAGCTAAAAACCATTTATTGCTAAAATTAGATTGCTTTTAACCATAATAATTAATGAAATATTGTAAAAAGTCCTAATTTAGGCTTATAAACTATGCTAATATGCAAATTATCTATTGCTAACTACTCAGTTATATGTTTTGGAGGTTTGTATACAGTCTATGCAGATTCCTCGCACCCAAAAAGCTTTTAATGCTGAAATTAGATTGCTTGTAACTGTAGTAATTAGTGAAATAATGTAGAAAGTCCTAATTTAGGTTCAACTAATTATGCAAATTAGCCTGTAGCTAATAAACGGGTTAAAGTTTTAAACCACAATGCGAGGTTAACACCCCAGGATAATTGGCTTTCAAATCAAAAAAGTTTGTCAAAATCGGTTCAGCCGTTCTTGAGATTCTTTTCGGACAGACAGACGGACGGACATCCACCTTTCGACCCCAGATTACAAAACATAAAACGCTTCGCTGAATTACAGGTATATTATGGAATCGGAATCGCAATTTTCAGACTTTATAACTTATATTATTATATTAAGTTTAAATTACATCCGATGCTTTTTCAGTCTGAAAGAGATATATTGACTCAGCGCATATTAGGTAATTACGTACATATAAAAACTCGGTACGTATCAGGGTGCAAAGCGAAACTGGATTATATCGGAATCGTAACAGAAAATTTATACCGGAATTGTAACAGAAAATTTATACCGGAATTGTAATCGGAATCGGAACTATAAATTTTGTGACTCTACTTATAACTTGTGTTGACAAAATATATAATATTGATTTAGGGTGTCTGTTAGCTTGCAACAATTTTCAAAAACGTCGCGTGAACAAATTGGTGATGATTTCTCGTTCTGTGAAGATAAACAACAATCAATTATTGATAACTTAACTCATCGAAAGCAATTTAATAGATAAATGATACAGAATTTTTATGCAACGAAAATTAAAATTTAAATTTCAAAATTCCGATTGATAGCTTTTTGACCAAGACCGCCCATTCCTGCAATTCACTATCCGGCTGGTGGCCACCTAGTGTTATGTTATATTTCAGAGACAAAAACATTGCATACGTAGGAAATATAGGAATCCACTCGGGATGCGCCAGGACCCGGACTAAAGCCTGATTTGCAGGAGACCAACTTTTCAATGCAATATTTACAACGACTCAGTGCTTTTTGAACAGCTGAATAATAATCCGATATTTCGATAATGCACGAATCTTATGATACCTGTACTTTTATTCATTTTTACGTTACAGGAAATCAATTGTCTAATAATAAACAGCTATTTTGACAAAACAAAATACATTCTTATAGAATATTCATTGACCTCGTTTGGTATCAGTATATGCTCCGGTATCGGGGGCGGGGCAATATGTCTCTGTCTCGGCCGCGGTAAAAATTGCAGCCTCGGGCGCGTAAGTCTAGAATCCACCTAAATTCTTGCCAAAACTTATTCAATATTCTCCTTTTCGTATCTTTATTTTGCTAAAAGTTGGGATTTTTAATGTTACATTTAAAAAACACTTACGTCCGAACTGTTCGACAAGTTCCCTTGGTATTGGACTTCTTTTCAAGGGAAGAATCTCATCCAGATCTGGTAAACCGGCCGCACACAAATCAGGATAGTCATCAGTCTGCAAACCACTCACAGTGGCCTCGTCTGAAATGAAACACTTTAAATTTTGTCTATATACTTACATTACATAGACTAGGAATTTGATTTTCAACCGGGGAAAATCTTGATTGGTGGGTAACTTTTACCGCCAAATGACCGTTTTATAGGAAAATCTCAGTTATCCATTACTGATCGCTCATATGTAACATGCAAACAGGGATCGACCGGATATCCGTGTCCTGTTTTGGCATGCCGTATTAACCCACCAAATGCCAGATATTCGCGGTTGTGGAGCTGAATATCATAAAACTGCCTTTTACATCTGGAAATACTAAACATTTTGTTAGAATCTTAAATCTATAAACATATAATTTTCCAAAACTCTACCAATAGCGTACAAATTTGGATGCTATATCCGGTTCACATCCGGTTTCGGTTTCAAAATGTGTTTGACGTCAAAAAAGTTAAATTTTTAAGTTGGAATGTGCCGATTAATCGGCATCGGCACTGCGAAAAATTTCCGATCCTTTGCCGATACTTTTTGCACATAACAGACAGTTGGAATGCTATCAATTTCATTTCTGGGCGCACACCAGTTTGTCTGCTCAGGAAAATTGTTATCTCTCTTGCGTTTCAATTCGAAAAAGTAATAGAAATTAACCGTTCTTATAAAATTATAATCGATTATGACAAATAGGGTATAAGCCTCGGTATAATAATGTAATGTAGTATTCTATCTGCTTATTAAGCACGATGTACAAAGTAGGAATCGGCATCGGTTCGGCAAAACTTCAAAATAACGATCGGCAACGGTATCAGCATCGGCAAAAATTTGGTATCGGCACATCCCTATTTTAAGGCTAAAAATATTCATCCGGGGGTATCTCGAATAAGCGCTTGAACCGGGGTAAATCGAGTTTGGAGCGGCTGTGGCCGACTCGATGGCCATTACCCCCCTCCGGAGGGTTCAACCGGAATTCCTGTTCCGGCCGGAATACCAAAAAAATTCAATTTCTGTTCCTGTTCCTGCGTTTAAAGATGCAGGAACAGGAATTTTTACGGTTTTGTGACAAATTATATATTCATAACTGGCTTCTCCCTACATGACAAAAATTTCTCCCAAACGCTAATAACAATAATTTTAACTAATATTACCTGGCTTCTCCACAGCTTGAAAATTTCCGCCGGGAGGCGTTTCCTGGGCCCCCCCAGGAGTTTCCTGGGGGGCAGCTAATTTTGCTGGGGGGCAGTTTTCCTGGGGGCCCCCCAGATGATCTGGGGGGTCCTGGGGGGCTGGCTTAAAATTTTGCAAACCGACTTTTTGGACCATTTTTTCATTCTAGACCGTGTTTCCAACACAACGTAAGATTACTACTCATCGCTCAACATGACAAAAATTTCTCGCAAACGCTAATAACAATAATTTTAACTAATATTACGTAAATACTGACAACTTAACCAGAAGTTGAAAGAAGCACAATTATATAAAATATAGATAATCTATAATTGAAACTGTGATTAATATATATTTTGTATATTAGTCACAGCTTCAATTTATCATAAGGCTCAGGCGGGTTGAACTTGCTGCTGCAAGGTACTTTCGAATGCTGTATGCCCTGAAACGGTCTTTATATAATTGTGCTTTTTTCAGTTCATTATTGAATTGTACTAGTTACTACCGGTATTTGTAACGCTATTAAAAATTATGAGTACTCAGCGTAATATAAAATCATATTTTGCCGAATGTCCGCTTCAAAAGAAGTCCAGGTCTTTACGTTTTAACATTGAAAATTTTTGACCTAGAAAAGTCCTGGGGGCCCCCAGCAAAAAAATTTGCTGGGGGGCATTTTGCTGGGGGGCGGCCGAAAATTCGCCGGGGGCCTTTCCTGGGGGCGGCAAAATTTTCGCCGGGGGGAATGAAAATTTCGAAAAGTGCTGGGCCCCCCGCCGTGGAGAAGCCAGCATAATCATTTAAATACTGGAAACTTTGTCTTTAAAAATTTGTTATTTCGAAATTAGTGTTTTGGCATATTTCAAATTCAGGCACTATTCCAGTTCCTGCAGAGATTCAATGCCTGTTCCTGTTCCTGTCCCTGTTCCGGCAAAATTTAATTCCTGTTAGAACCTCGCCCCTCAGTATGAAACCGCAGTTAGAAAATTTGTATCTTGAGCTTGCTCGATGTTGATGCTGTGATTTAAAAAGTATGATACGCACATAAGTATATCATGTTGCAATAACTCCTTTTTGAAAAATCCAATAAAGCCAGCCTCGGAAACAGCTATGTTGGAAATTGCAACAGGAGTTTCGGTTCCGATAGGGAAATCCGGTATTTTTCACTATCCGCTTCCGGTAAGAAATCGGTTATTTCCTAACCGGAATTTTCAGGTATTTTCGGTATTGAAATTTCTTGATTCGAAAATTAAAGAAAAATTAGCGTATTACGCAAAATAATTTTTGTAATGTTGTCTGAACGTGTATTGCCAAAATTTTCAATTTGTGCTATGCGTACTCCAATATTTGTCATACGTTTCCATTTACTGCATTTGTTTTAGGATTCTGCCATTCTAAATGGTGTGTTTACACCATTAAAAGCGATAAAATAGCGTTAAAAATGAATTTTAGGGTAACAAGTATTGTTTGTTTTCACGTTCCAATATTTTTTAAATACCGGTTTTAGCATTTTAAAATTCCGGTTGCACACTGCTAGAGATGTGTCGACTGATCGCATCAGTAATATGGGAAATTTTCGTAAATAAAGTATCCACATCGGTCCTGCAAACAAATTCCGTAATTTTTGCAAACTGTTACATATGTCTTTTGTATTTGTTTATAAAATACTTAATTGAAATGATCTTCTCGTAAAATTCATAACTGTTTCTGATGAATAGAATGATAAGTCTTCAGATTCATAACGATGTAGTGTTGTAGTATCTTATGAGTTCTTTGCGCATCGTGTATTAAACTTCGAATCGGCTTAGTTTTCCATCTGTAAACTTTGAAAATATAATCGGCATTAACAAAAAATTTATCAGCACATATATAATAAAACCGTGCAAAAAATTAATGTTTCAATCAAAAAAACGCACCAAATCGCTGTATTCCCAATTTCTCTCGTAAATCAGCGAGAAATAAGTCGCCGTTAAGGCATTCGTCGACATCCTTTGCGGCTTCTTCGAACATTGCTTGTATTGGAAAAAACGACTGCGTTTGCTGAACGTCGGTAACGTTATTAACTGGTAAATTAACCATGATAGCATTAAAAACTGAAAACTAAATAAAAAGGTCAGGAGATTAAATATTAGTAAAAGCACGGACGTCACGTTGTAAGGATGCAAAGTAAAAGCTGGCTTCTCCACGGCGGGGGGCCCCAGCACTTTTCGAAATTTGCATTTTCCCCCGGCGAAAATTTTGCCGCCCCCAGGAAAGGCCCCCCGGCGAATGTTCGGCCGCCCCCCAGCAAATTTTTTGCTTGGGGCCCCCAGGACTTTTCTAAGCCAAAAATTTTCAATGTTAAAACATAAAGACCTGGACTCTTATTGAGGCGGACATTCGGCAAAATGTGATTTTATATTACGCTGAGTACTCATAATTTTTAATAGCGTTACAAATACCGGTAGTAACTAGTACAATTCAATAATGAACTGAAAAAAGCACAATTATATAAAGACCGTTTCAGGGCATACAGCATTCGAAAGTACCTTGCAGCAGCAAGTTCAACCCGCCTGAGCCTTATGATAAATTGAAGCTGAAACTAATATACAAAATATATATTAATCACAGTTTCAATTATAGATTATCTATATTTTATATACTTGTGCTTCTTTCAACTTCTGGTTAAGTTGTCAATATATACGTAATATTAGTTAAAATTATTGTTATTAGCGTTTGCGAGAAATTTTTGTCATGTTGAGCGATGAGTAATCTTACGTTGAGTTGGAAACACGGTCTTGAAAAAATGGTCCAAAAAGTCGGTTTGCAAAATTTTAAGCCTGCCCCCCCAGGACCCCCCAGATCATCTGGGGGCCCCCAGGAAAACTGCCCCCCAGCAAAATCAGCTGCCCCCCCGGAAACTCCTGCCCCCCCCCAGGAAACGCCCCCCGACGGAAATTTTCAAGCTGTGGAGAAGCCAGAAAAGCGGGGTCAAGCCATACGCCAGACCTTTTTCTTTGCTTTTTTTCAACAAAGCAATGTCGAAAAGCCAAGGTTCCACCATGTAACTAGTGCATATGCAAAAAGTACAATGCACGCTGTGTTGTATGCTTGCTGGCAGCACAATGTCGACACATATAGTCGACGATAGAAACAGATGGAGAGACGGGCTACGTGGCGCAGTGGTAGAGATTTCTGATATTTAAGTAAAAATTTCTTACATTTAAGAAATATAACTAGCAAGGCGCACTTGAAAAGTATTTCTGTTGTATTAACAGAAAAGATTTAAGACAATTTTTCTAAAAATATCTGGAAATCATTTATTTTCAGACTTTATTTCAAAACTTTTCTAAAATCTTTTCTGTTAATACAACAGAAATACTTTTCAAGTGCGCCTTGCTAATTATATTTCTTAAATGTAAGAAATTTTTTCTTAAACATCAGAAATATTATTTTGAGTGTAGTCGACGAAAAACGCAGTTGTAGAGGCAGGCTACGTGGCGCAGTGGTAGAGTGCTCGCTTAAGGATATATAGGTTAAGAGTTCGATCCCCGCTCTAGTCCGCTTTTCCAGCTGCTTAGTTGAAAGGTCTGATGTCCCGGTTCCTACCTTGACTGACACACCAGAATTCCATCAGAAATTTCATTCCTGTTCTTATTCCCGTATTTAAAAATGCAGGAACCGGAATTTTTACGGTTTTGTGGCAAATTAGTGATAACTATTTATCTAAACATTGTAAACATTTTGCTTGAAAATGTTGATTTCGAAATGAGTGTTTTTCCAATTAGTTAAACTTTGTTACGAAACTGTTCGCAGATGAAAATTCGCTTATTTTCTAAGATAGACAACCGCGGCACTAGCAATGGATCTAATCTCCGATCCTTTAATGTATGTAACGTGTAGCATCAGTTGACAATAGCTCTTGCAAATTTCGAACTATCGAATGAAAAATAAAGTTTCAAAGGCTATTAAAGATCTGCTTATAGGTACTATAACACTTGAAATAATAGAAACATTGTGATTGTCAATTTTTGTTCACGCATTTGAGTATAATAAGGGTGCATATCTGCAAAGAACCAAAAATATTCTCGCTCACTTTGCTGTCAATGTATAAAACATGGTCGTAACAAAGCATATACCTAAGTATAAGCTTAAAGCCTACGCAAAAAATGGTTTAACGCTTAAGCTTACTTTTTTGGAATCCCCTGCCCTGCGAAACCCTGGCTACGCGCATTTGAAGTTTCAGAAAGAACCAAAAAATTTTAGTATGACTAGGCCTTTTGGTTCTTTTCTGGGTATGAACCCGACCAGAGCTGATGGCTAGGTTAAATTAATAAACGTACGGCTATCAGTCATATTGCGCAACTCCAACGTTAAGAAGAAAACCAAAAATTTAAGGCAGTTTTTGTGCAGCAATCCATTAATATGCGCAGGCTGAAACTTTGACAAAAGCCTTCGCCGTAGCTCTGATTCCAAACATTAATCGAAATCTGAGCTCTGCAATCTTCAGTGGTTAATCATATAGCTACAAAATGTGGGCTTCCAAAGTACGATCTGAATGCAGAATCTACAAATGAAAATTATTAAACTTGGAAACTTGAATGGATACAATGGTGGATCCAAGGCGTATCCACGCCGATCGAGGCTTCCCGATCAGCATCACACCCTAGATTTAGTATTAAGATTCAGCACTCAAATGGCGTCCCTGCGTCTCACTGATCCGACAGGCGTCAAAACCAAGATTTAGTCTTAAGGTTTAGCGCTCAAATGGCGTTCCTACAGAAATGTGAACCTGAAAGGGACTCGGGTTACCAGTGCGCACTGCATACGTACGTATGTGTACGCTTGAAAAGTAAGGCTGGTGAGGCTCGAAATCACTGCTTTAGATCACATCAGTTAGCATATGTAGAGCCTTCATATGCAGCAGCAGCAGTAAAAGATACATGAGGATAATGTTGAAGTTATCATAAGGCTTAAGAATACCAACAACAACAACATTCATTTCGCTGCCTTTTCCCTGATGTCAGAGGTTGGCGTTTCACCACACAGCAATCAACTCTCCGTCCGGTACACTCCACTCCTCAAGACCCCTCTGTTCATATCATCCTCCCTCTTCAATCCACCTTGGCACAATCTGTGCACCACTTTCTCTATCCAGCCCTTGGTCTCCTTCTTCGCGTTTCACCTTTGATCACAAACTTCAGTGCTCGCCTAATTCCGCATTCCTTATCTCTCCTCATCATATGCCCATACCACCTAAGCGTTGACCTCTTCACCACCGTCACAATATCCTCCTTCCAGGGTGCGACCGGATATCCAGTTCCGGTTTATTATCCGGCAAAAACTGATGTCCATATCCGATTCTTGTATCCGGTATAAACCTACCGGATATCTACGGTTGTGGTGCCGAATATTACAAATTGCTTTTTACAAGTAAGCGTCTGTAATATCTGGCTGCGATTACATTTCTGGGCAAGGCAAGAGGTTCAAGTTTTGATACGTTTTAGCTATTTTAACTTAAGCGCTTTTTTGTACTGTTTCAGTATATCAGCGTGGCATGTGCCCGTGAGCCAGATGTTAAACTGTCCGGCGCTGGTTCCGGCATTTTTTGGTATCCGGTTGAATCTTGTTTATTACAGAATAACTACTGTATTACTTTCTATGACGTTTAACAAGGCACTTTTATATTATTCTGCACATTCAATCACTTACAGAAATGCACGACTGGTTTCATTGCAACTATTGTGCCGTTCGTCCATCTGTGCAAGAATGTCGAAAATTTTTTCTCACGAACTGTGGTCATATATTCTGTGAGACTTGCGTTAGCAATACTGAATGTAAATATATAGTATACTTAGCCGTCTGAAATTTCTGAATGTGGGGTTGTAGAATTTTCAGTAAAGCGTCAGTTGTACTAGCCAGTGCTTAGTTACGCCTACGAATAAGCACTTAGTCAAAAACAACCATATAAAATATAAACACAGATCAAATATCTGACATGATCTAGATCAGATAGTATTTTACTCTTACAGTAGCGAACCCCCAAGATACGTATCTATATCAGGGTCCTAACAGGAACTTAATTTTGCAGAAACAGAAACAGGAATTGAATTTCATTGCACGAACCGAAACGGAAATTGAAATAATTTTCCTTACCGAATTACTATTGGACGTTTTAGAATAAGGTCAAAAATGGTTTAAACGAATTTTCAGCTATTTGATAATCAAGTTAGCGAAAGCACAACAGAAACAATTTTAACAAAATTGTAGTATATACGTATACATTGCAAAAACACTCATGTTGAAATAACAATTTTTAACGAAAAAGTTTCCAATGTTTAATTGATTAGGCAAAATTTTTCCCAAACCGTACAAATTCCGGTTACATTTATATAAGGGCGTAACCGAATATCTGTTTCCGGTATAAATCTTTTCCGTTTCCGGTGTAGAATTAACGGAAATTATGTTTTTTTTGTGTTCAAAATGAGGTATAAATAACGTATAAAGCTCGCAATTATTCGTTGCACATATGCTGCAATCAGGGTGCAACCGGAATTACAATTTACCGGAACTGGAATTTGAAAATTTTACCGGAACTGGAAAGTGAAAAATGCATTTTACCAAAAATTTCATTTTAATCTTATTTTTTGCTCTATTATTTGTGAAATAACCTTATTCAAACATAGGTATTTATTTTATTTGTTGTATTTTAGATTTTCGTCGTCGACTGAAGTGAAATCCACCATCAATGGCTTATATTCGGAGTACAAGTGGCTTTCAAAAGAGATTATTAAAAATTAGCAAAGTTAAGAAAACGGCCAAATTTTAACACCGGAATTTTTAAATCCGGTAAAAATTTACCGGAACGGGAAGGTGAAAAAATGCCGGAACCGGAATTCCGGTTGCACCCTGGCTGCAATTGTTTGAAACGAAATAAAAAATCATGCAATTCATCCATAATCCTAAAAATTTCGATGCATCCGCCATTTTTTCTCTCGAATTTTTGAAGTGTGCAGACTTTAGAAGGCCCATTACACTTATCTGTGTTGGCATCTTTAATACATATATTATGTATCGGCATCGTTAATATATAATATGTATCGGCATGTCACTTTTCGTAAGTATCGGCATCGGCACTGCAAAAAAAAGCCGATACTTTTCACGCTTAGCCGTGAGTTAGAATGCTATCAATTTTACTTACTTGCGTATACAAGTAAATATTAAATCGTAGCAGCAGGTAATACCAACGAGGTTTAGTTTTGTGTCGAAATAATCACCTGTCGGAACCGGATACTGGAGTATCAGCCACCGGTATTTGTCGTACCCGGTTGCACTGTTGTAACGTATATAATATATATATATTTATATATATATAAATATATATATATATATATAATTTGATGTCTTATCGAAAAAATTGATTGCAAACTGTCCAACGTTGATATTCTAGCCACAAACGAAAACCGATGTCGACAATGCAGCTGCGAGTGCTCTGTGATCGAGATTAATCGTCAGGTATGTATTACAAAATGGTGTGTATATTTTCACACTATATTTTGAGAAGATGCGCGTTATGGTTGAAAGACTAGCATTGCAATGATTTTTCATACTTACACATAACAATGTGATACAGAAAAAAGTCTTGACTACAGCTTTCTACACAAGAAACACGCGGCGTATTGAGCATTCTGGTATTTAAAGTAAAACTGATTTTTATACATTGTTTCGTCTATATATATATATTCAGATGTTTTATGGTACCGGTATGGAATCTTGACCTGCTAGGAATTAAATGACAAGTGGATGGCGTCTATCCTGTATATAGATCATTGAGTACCTTGAAATATGTATTCAGTATTTTCGCCGTATTTTATTTTAGATGAAAAGCGATACTAGAATGTATTTTATGGATTTGAAAGACCTAATGCAAAAGGTGGATCAGGTATAATCGTTTCCATGTCGTTATAGCAATACTTACTGAGATATATTCTGATATTTTAAACAGCAGCCCTCCCGTTACCACCATTGCAGTACTTTACGGAACGCGTCTAAAATGAATGTCTTTTAGAATTAGTTATTTTTAGTGGTTTTGAGATATATAATTTGCATGTTTTTTTAAATTTTATATGTTAATTCTATTTTAAGTTCATTTCAATACGCAAGTTGGCTCATGCACAATGGAATGCGACAGAATACCAAAAAATATCGAACGAGCCCTGCCAGGAGTACCACAAAATCCGGCTGGTGCCATATAACTGCATATATTGCAATGAAAAAATAACGGGAAGCTCTGAAGTAAGAACGAACCGAGTCCAAGTTTATCTAAAAATATCTTTCTTATTTTTAGGTACGCGGATTTCAACAAAATCAGCGAATGATTTTGAGCAAGCATTATACTTCGCAGGTAAGTTTTACATTGTTACGTTATAGGTCAAGTGTATACGTGCTTATATGCACTTCGAAATTCGTTGACAATTTATTTAGTTAATATAATTCAAGTGATAACGTTTATCAAACTATTCGTAATATTTATTTAAATTTGGTTGCTGATATTACACGGTCTTTATTATTTCTTTAATTCGCCGTGGTGTGGGACACCTATAGCACGATGTGTCTGATTTCATTTTTAGTTGGCATGTTACCACCATACATTAAGGTAGGATTGTACAGTAGGCATGGTGCAACCGGAATTACAATTTACCGGAACCGGAATTTGAAAAAATTACCGGAAACGCAGCCGGAAAACGAAAAATACATGCCACCGAGAAATTCATTGTAATTTTCTTTTTTGCAATATTATTGGTGAAATAACCCTAATTAAAGATAGATATTCATTTTATCTGCTGTATTTTAGATTTTCATAATCCGCAGTAGCAAAATCTACCATCAACGGTTTATTTTCGGCGATTGTCAAGTTTTACATACTATACTAATAATATCTATTTAATTTTTATCGTCGTTTTTCCATAAAAAATCTTAATTTCCACCGACCAAATTTTAATACCGGAATTTTAATTCCGGTAAAAATTTACCGGAACCGGAACGTGAAAAAATGCCGGAACCGGGATTCTGGTTTCACCTGGACGGTTGGGCATAGCGAGGGGAAGGTGGTTGAAAAACGTCACCTAACAGGGACACTGTCGCTGTTTAAATAAGATTCAATGATTAATAACGTTTGTTTAGGTTTTTACTTACATTTGTCTTATTTAATTTTTTATTATTTTCAGTTAAGTTAGGGGCATTTTTGATTTAACATACAATTTTTACATGAATAAGAATCTTCTCAAATTAACTTGAAAAGTTTTAAACTGTTTCTAATGCGAGTTTGATGAACATACATACCGTGTTGGTAAAATAAATTTAAGCTCAAGAAAGCATCTCAAATGTACAATACTTGGCAAATGGATAATCGGCAAGCTGAACAATTGAAAAGGTTCGGTTTTTTAATGTCGCCTATCAGAGTGAATGTGGCAATGGACGCTAGGTTTCCTAAGTGGATTATAACATAATCCCAACAGCAGGAAAGTTATTGTCTTGACGCGTCGTATCAATCATTCGTATTTGTTTCAAATTTTGTTATTTTATGCACGTTTGCAATTGCCCGTTGTGTCGAACAAGTTGTATGTCTTGCAGGGTGGCACCGATCCCAGTATTTCACCGATTCCGAATCCGCACCTTTGCGACGTTAAAAGTATTGTATGGTGTTCTGCTTTATTTCGCCACAAATCGAACAATATATCAAGGAGAAAGATACTACGCATTACATGCATAGTTTTTTCAAAGTTTAGGTTACTGTATGCAAACGAGCAGCGACGTGTTGAGCTAGAGAAGAGCAAATATGAGCTGGAGAAGAGCAACCATGAGCTAAGAATGTAAATTTTCATTAGTTTTACAGAGGTAGTGTGGAGAGTGTGACAAGATAACATTCGATATCTGTAACAAAAATCACTATTGTGTTTTGTGATTTTGCTCATAAAACAGTTTTATGGAGTCCCGTTACAAAGTTCTGACCCGCGAACAATTTGTTCTTGAATATTGCTGTATTCATTATACGGATTTTTGGCTGAAATTTTGGCCAGATTTTTTATGAAATCGTTTCAAACATCCGCTATGTAATTTTTACTACATTTATAAGAAAAACAGAACATACATACGTATATTTATTATGTGTGAGCACCAAATACATTTTTCGTTGACGCTTCAGAAATATTTTGTGCAGTTTTGTACATTGTAACACGAAAATGCCAGGCCAGTTGCAGTGTGAATATATTGAATTATTATTTCAGGAGATTATCGCAGATAGAAAGTCGTTTTCGTGATTTAGAAAGGTTGGTTAGCTTTTCTATATTGTTCGTTGTCAGCGATGGGGTCCCTGTTTTTAGCTGGCTTCGGTCTCGCTTTTTTAGTGTTGGTAGTTTTACAAACCAAGACCAAATCGGCGAAATTAAGTGATATGCTGAACTTGAAGGAAACTGGCTATGAAGTTACTGATTAGTGATAACATCCAACACGTTAAAATCCTCACTCAATTTTGCTTTCTAAACAGTAAAAATCACTCTGGGTTTCTGCACGGAAATAAACGTGGCCGAAACTTTTTAGTCTCGGTTTGCTACTGTGGCACTCCAGTCTTGGTTTTGATACCGAGACTATTTATATTTTTAAAACTCAAACTGATTCAACTTGAAGATAACAGGTACCATAATTATAGTAATCATGAAACTGCGAAGAGTGATTTTTATGTTAATTCTGAAAAATTAAATTTTCTTACTGAACGAGATTTATGATTAGTCTAGGTTGTCCACTATTTGAGCCTTTTAGCAGAAATATGAAAATTCCGAAGGCAAGTTGTACTGAGTCATCAAGAAATTCCTCATATGTTCGATTACCAGACGATTCAATAAGTACTTATTCAGTGGTAAGTTAAACTAAAATTCAAATCTACGTTGTTGATAATTTTGATAATCTTGTAGAATGCAAAAATTCATTGTAAAAAATGTTAACATATTGCTGAATGCGAAACCCAGAATGCTTAAGAAGTAGCTTGGTTGTGCGAATTACTAGAATCTTATGCTTTTATTTATTGTAATTTTAGTAATACAAACACAGAGTTCATGATTGTAGGTTTTACGCATTGCCAAGGCAGAATCAATATAATTATACGATAGACGTCAACAATATCCTAAATGTGATTAGCATCTAGCAGCCAATACAAAAAATTAAAAAATTAAAGTTTCTTACATAAAATATTGTTATACAATGCATTTTAAATATAAGAATAATTCCCGTGTTCATACGTTGAATAAACTCGACTTTAAATTAAAAAACTTATGTAAAATTACATAAAAAATATAGCAAATCTGGTCCGTGGTAACAAACATAATCCCGCCAATTGAAGTTTCTTACAGTAATTTTATGATTTATTAAATTTCTTCAATGCTATACTACCAATTTTAATCAATTCGAGCGCTCGATGACAATATTTCTACGTCATTAATGATTGTTGACTCGTAATAAACAGCAAATGGCCTTAAATAACCTTGATCATACATCTCCGAAGTGGCACCCGGTGCCCTAGAATCGTAACCCCCCCCCCCCCCCGCAATGCTACTATGACTAGTTGGTTCTGTAGTTTAGAAGCCAAAATTTCTTTACCACGATTCAGAATAATTTCCTAACCAACCTTACCATCGTTCGTATAAGTTGTTGGGTTTCATTTCTTATCTTCTCTGGTAAGCTTATGCTGACTGCATGTTAAGTGGTGATTCGGCTAAAATTGTGGCTACATTTTTTATACTAATAATGTGGATTTTTTATGATTGCGGTTTTTGTCGCTATTTTAGCGTCGAAATGATACTGAAATCCCTGCACAACACACGGAACCTTCAGGATTTAAGATTGATATATTCAGTAAGTATTTAATTATAGCATATTCTTGTACTGCATTGTGTTATTCATTTATAACTAAGAGCGAAGCTTGGATTTTCGCGATGTGTTTTATATTATGTACTTGAGGGTCGAAAGGGAGATGTCCGTTCGTCTGTCCATCCGAACACAATCTCAGGAACAGCGGAACCGATTTTGATAAACTTTTTTGTTTAAAAGCCAATTCTTCTGGGGTGTTGAGCTAGCATTTGAATTTAGAATTTAAAGCCGTTTATTAACTACAGGCTAATTTACATAATTAAGCCTAAATTATGACTTTTTACAATACACTAATTATTAGGGTTACGGGCAATCAAATTCAGTTCGAAAATGTTTTGGGGTGCGAGGCATATGAATAAATTGTTTGCAAACCTCCAAAACCGATAAATGAATAGTTAGCTTATAACCTACTTGCTTATTAGAATTGCTTAAGTGTGTTCGAGCTTCGCTCAATATAGTCCTACTACGACTGTTCTTATTGTTATTAATAATAAATTGATTATTAGTTATACTGTTAATTGTTTTTCCATATTATTATGTCTGCAAATAAATGTTGCATACATATTATTATAAGTTACAGCTGCCGAAGCAATATATTTTTCACGTATTGCTGTTCATAACTTTTAATTTTTGTTTTGAAGTTAATGATTTAGCAGAAATTATAGCTGTTGTTTCTTGTTTTAGCCAAAAGCCCAGGTATAACTGATACGCCGCATATTTTGGGAACAAGACATAACACTGGATCGATTGGTGGACGAAGTAGTAGTTCATCGGTTACTAGAAATGTTGCTCCCTGGCCGCATTCACCAATGGACCGCAGTCCGTTCACTAATAGCCGAGTCGGTGCTAATTCGGCATCCGCAAGTATTCTACGGTAAACGTCATGAAACAGCCGGAACACGGGTTTCATTAGGGTGAAAAAATAAGCCTTCGATTAAGTAAAGCAAGATACAAAATGAAATATTCTGAAATTTGAAAGTTATGCGGTCTTGTAATTTAATTCTCTGTTGAAATATCAGTGTCTGTATTTAGTTATAAAAATGTATTTGAAAGAATTGCAAATTTGACCAGTGACATTTTGCATTGCAATGTCAGTTGTTAATTTAGGAATGTTGCTATGAGCACACCAGATCAACCCCGCACTCCAAAGGAAGGAGGTATGCTCTATATGCTGGTGCTGTGCGGTTTACTTGCTTGTACTATTTCAAACGTACTAGAAACTAACGTACACCAGGTCACTTTTGAGGGGGTAGTGTCAAGGACACTGAAACTTTTTTGGTTTCAGTATCCTATTCACTGAAGCCAAAAAAGGTTCAATATCCGGTACACGGAAGCCTGGCTTCGGTATCCGGGACACAGAAGCCAAAAAACTTCAGTATCCTGGATATTGATGCTTTTTGGTTTCTGTGTCCCGGACATTGAAGCTTTTTTGGCTTCAGTATCTTGAACACTGAAGCTTTTTTGGCTTCAGTGTCCCGCATACTGAAGCCAAAACGGTTTAGTATCCCGGATACTGAAGCCAAAAAGCTTCAGTGTGGCTTCAGTGTCCCGCATACTGAAGCCAAAACGCTTCAGTATCCCGGATACTGAAGCCAAAAAAGCTTCAGTGTCCAAGATACTGAAGCTGTTTGGCTTCAGCGTCCAGGATACTGAAGCTTTTTTGCTTCAGTGTCCATGACACTACCAGCTCCAAAATCACCTGAAGTACGCATGTTATTGTGAAAGTTGCATAAACTGCTTTGGAGTTTAGTGTGAAGGTCTTGAAGTTTGATAATTATTTTAATCAAGTTTCGAAGACAAAATAATATAGAGCGAAATGTAAAATTATTTGACATGTATTCAATTAGGATATCGATATTTTTAAAGCTAAATTTGTTTGTAATTTGTTAACGTGTCAACTGGAACTTCAGGATATGTTATGCCAAAGGTCAGGGTAAGTGACCGTTTAAATTGTTTATTTCGGTTTTTTCGAAAACTTGTCGTTATCAACGTTCTCTTTTGTATACAGCCTTATTCAGAGCGGTGTGTTGCTGTCGTAACTCTATCCTGTGACATATCCATAAGCCATGACCTAAGTAAACATATTGTAGCTAATTCTGGTAATACGTAATAGTCTAAATACTTACTCAAATTCTGTACTGCATTCAAATCAACCTGACTACGTTGCGCAGTCATTATGTGTATTTCATGCATTAAATGCGCTGAAGTGACATTATAATCGAGAGAATACAAGGAATCGACGAGAATTGCGATTCAAAACGAGTTCCAATTCCGATTACACACTCAATCGGAGTAGGAATTTGAAATTTAGTTTTAATCCTATCGTTGTCGGGATATGTTGCATAAATTTCTCTCAACCTAAACACACAAAACTACCGTTTTATTTTGAAAAGATGTTAGATAATGTAGTTTAGCTTTACAGAAGCAAAAACTAATCGCCAATTTGTTTATGCGACATTTTTGAAAGTCAACCAAGACACCCTAAATCAATATTATATTGTGTTAATACATTTTATCCGTGTAGTCACAAAATTTGTAGTTCCGATTCCATTATATATTTGATGTTCCGATTTTGATATAATCCAGTTCCGCTTTGCACTCTGTAAAACTCGTTATTTTGACTTATGATCAGCCGACTCAATTCCAACAATGTGTACAAATCCGTTATTATTTTTGGTTTCTACAACCCTGGATGTCCGGAGCAGACCATATTAATAACGAAAAAAGATTACATCGTACAAATGAAGCACTGTACTCCGACGGAATTCATCCGTTGTTTCCAGAGCTAAAAACCGGTAACTTAGTAATTGGTTTCAGTAGTTGATTTTCAAACTTGTACTCCTGGCGGTAGTGTTTTTATTCTTTTTGTGTGTTTAAGCTTCCGTACAATATGACGCAAAACACGTTGCCGCGTTGATCACAGAAATTACGGTTGAATATTACGAGTTTAAGCTGTCATTACTTAATGCTATACATTGTACCATCTTTGTTTTTATGGTTTGGACACTTTACGGCAACGGAAATATAATTAAACTAACGTGATCCCAGCGAGTTATGGTGAAGGTTAGTTGTAGGTATTTGCAAATTAAGTGATAGGCTTTGCGTAAACATTAAGGTGAATTATATATTTTATTTTAAAGAAAAAATTATGGTAATGAATAACTTTTCATGACACATAGGTGTAGGATAGCTTAAATTCTGTGATAACCTTTTAAACTAAAAATGTTCAAATCCTACTAGCACGGCCGGGAATTCCAGTTCCTTATAGCCTTATCCTTAGGGTTGCGCTATACGTTTCTATTACATACTGAGACTCGTGTCACAGGACGCTACCGTTCACTACCACACGTCACCGTACGTCGCAATATAAATTTTAGATGTGCTGTACGGCGGTGTCCGACGCTGCGCGAAACCGGTAGTTTTACGAAAATTATTTGACATGACGTGCGGCGGCGCGCGCCACAGAAAAAATAAAGGATCTTTGAAATTTTACTACTTCCATATCCATTTTTCACTTCCGTTCATTTTGATCACTATCCGTTTCTGTTGTTTTTACTATTCGTTTATACCATGATTGTGACGACTTTAACCGTTAGTCTACGTATGTTTTCATCCCGTGAATGTTCAAATTGGCTTTACTATATTTCGTAATCAGTTTCAGTTGTTTGGTATTGCTTACTATGTTTATGAAATTAACTATATACTGTTTAGTTTTGTAAAATTTTATTTTTGTTTTAAAGATTTTGTGCTTTTACTTTTAATATTTGTTCGCAAAACGTGGATTGGTTTTGCGTTATTTTATTTTCGGTTGCAAAAGTTTCAATTTATTACCTGCAATTTGTGAAAATGCAAATTTGCTTTGTGGTTTATATTTGCATTAATATATTATTGGTTAATCAGACTTAGTTTAATAAACAGTCTAAATTTTGTTATTTTGTGGAGCGCATATGAAGGAAAATGCATTGTAGACTCCTGATTCTATGCTATATATATGTATCAGAGTGTAAAACGAATGTTTGTCTCTGATCTCGCTTAAAATCGAGGTACTGCTCTGATTTCGAACCCTACACAATGCAACAGAAACCGGAGCTGTAGTTGAACAAAATTTTTTAATTTTTAAAATCTGCGAGACAGATGTTTCACCTGTGATTGTTCTTTCCAACTGGGTGACCACAAATTATGCAAATACGGAAAGTCAACTTTTACCTGTAGCAGACAATTGACTGCCGTTTCGGAAAATTTCTTATATGAGGTAGCAGCGAACTGTTGCTGTGGCTTTGATAGCGAACTCAGAATTCTGTAATTGTGCAGTACCTTTGACCGGCGTATGCTAATTTTACGTATCATTTCAAATTCAAATGAAACTCGTACATATTTCCTCAAGGATTTTGGTTTCATTTGGGTCTGAATGAATATTTGTTGTGAGTTTAAAGACTGGGACCATAATGTTGAGTCGTCTGTCAGTACATTAATTTTTCGAAAGTAATGATTAAAGGTTCGAAAGGTGTTGAAATTTTCGGCTCATATATATAAAGATCAGGGGCGGAACATTTTTCTGTGGAGCTGCAATATAGTAAATTTAAGCTTTAGACTAACTTTTTTGTTTAGGCTAGGCTTTAGGAATATGTTTATACTACGGCCCCGTTGCATACATTGTCCACATTTTCGAAGGATTATGCAATCAGTGAAAATTTCGGGTGCAGAAAATCGCTGAATGTTTGGAATTTGTCGGCTTGAAGGAACTATGTGAACCGGCTCTTTTGGTAAAGCTAGGCTTAGTAGGGCATGTGTAAAAGTCTTTTCAACACTAAGGGTGGTCCTACGGTTGTGCGGCGCCGTCCATTACCATTCGGTGTCGTCGTACGTCGCGTACGAGGTGACATGCAGTGCCGGACCGCGCCGCCCGACAAACATCCGGTTACGGACGGCGCCGGGCGGTGCCGGACGTCATCAAAAGTATAGCACCACCTTAAGCATGTGGGGGAGGTGTACAAGAGCCATACAAAAAAAAACAAATTGCAAACTTCGGTCAAATTTTGTTTGCCTCCGGCTTGCACAGCTTTTGCTGAGCTCCGGCTTCGGGATTTTTCATCTCGGATTGCACTATGATATGTAATTAAAAATGTTTTTAATCTTTTTTACTATGATAATTTCACTTAAGTCACTGAATTAATAGATAAACTATATATATTTTACCATTTTGTCGTATAGTTTCAAGAGTATATATACTTAAAGTAAATTCTTCTGCGACATTAAATAATTGGTAATAAAGCAATATTTAGTACGCTCAGGTACAACAGCATGAGCATAAAAAGAATATTATCGTTGGTGCATGCCGGTGAATGGTACTCACTTGTGCTCGACTGTGCTTGTTTTTGAAGTCTAACCGAGACATTTATATGTGCCATATAATAATTATTACCGTTTGAGTCACCCATACCTTGATACTTTTTTCAACATATACAGTAAAAACTGTGCGCTTGTTTGCTGTTTAAGCTTCACTAAGCCTGGTTGAGACCGCTGAACAAAAAAACTGATTTTATGTTACATATGATGGCCCATGTTACTTTAAGGGGCATAAACAGTGGATTAAGCGTATTCCTAAATCTAAGCGTAAGCGTTGCAAGAATGTGTTCCTTAGGCTAAGCGTAAGGCTAAGTAAAAAATGTAATCTAGAATCTAAACCTACTATTTTATAGTCCCATCAGAAACCTGGACGTCCCCTAGAGTAACATGGGCCCATATGATAATGGATTACTTTTACAATATTCGAGTAAACAGCATTCGTGTATGCTTAATTTTAAGCTTTTAGGTATACTGACAATGTTATTATTATCGTTTAGTTACCGTTTTACCAATATTCATTGCTCAAATGAAATGTCGATGATGACTCGTAGACAAGTGTACCAGCCAGCGTTGTGTTTTTACCCTACCGTAGTGACCTGAATAAGAGGGGGTCCTCATATTGAGTCCCAATCAATACGGTTCACCATGCTCACTAAAAATATACTTAAAATTGAGTAAAATTGTTGCCGAATTAAGTGTCTGTTTTACTTTACTACGGTGCTTGGCCAAGTTTTACTTAATTTTATGCAAACACAAAATATTTAGCTTTATATTTACTTAATTAATTAGCAAATGACAACAGTAGTTTTACTTATTTGCATTATTTAAGCAGATTTACTCAATAATTAGTACACTTATACTTAAAAAAGTTGGTAAAATATAACTATAGTATTTTAAGTAGAGCGTTTTTACAGAGTGCCTAATCAGAGAGTGGATAGAGTCCATAAGTCCTAAATTAGAGCCCATTAAAGTGATTAAGGCAGTAGAATCGCCTAGACTGCTCAAGTATGTAACAGACACTCAGACACCTCGCATAAACTTTTTGAAGTCCTGAAAAAAGATTAATCGGCATAGCAACCAACTAAAATGCTTGTGAGAAAGTCAGATCAACACGAAAGAAAGAATACAAAAAAGAAGTGTGTCGGAGTCCAACTAACTTGGGTTAATTGAACGTAAATAACAGTCTTAAACCAAAGAATAGGGGGTGCCCTCTGGAGAGGCAAAATAAACATCAGCCCCCTCTCTTACTCGGCTCACTGCAGTCCGACCCACTATTGTGAAGAGTGGAACTAACATTCAACAAAGGATGGCGGAGGGCGGGTTAAAAATAAATAACAGTCCGTAACCGAATAACAAGGGGGGTATCCTCTGGAGAGGCGAAATAAATATCAGTCCCCCCCCTTTTATTCGGGTCACTACAGTGTCACTTTTTAATATTTGTGAATTTGTATATTTGAAACTACATTCGTAATAATCATGCCGTTATTTCAATTATTACTCCTGCTACTAAAATGTGGTGTATTTTGTATGAAGCGGAGAAACTCATTGTTTAGAGCGTCAAACTGAACCCAACTTTTAGTTTAGTTGAAACCAAGTCTTGTTCTCGCAGTGGCTTTGCTTCTATAACTCAAGCTTTAATCTGTAGCATTGTCACAGGTTTTATTCAAAACGTATTGTGAAAGTTTCGATTACGATTAATAATTGGGCCCATGTTACTTTAAGGGGCGTCCAGGTTTGTGGTGGGTCCATAAAAGAGTAGGTTTAGATTCTAGATTACATTTTTTTTGCTTAGGCTTAGGCTTAGGAACTCATTTTTGCAACGCGTAGAGCTAGGCTTAGGCTTTAGAAATACGGTTAATCTACTGTTACGCCTCTAAACGTAACACTGGCCGCTTTTACAGTGAAATCGATTTAAAAAGTTCTAAGTCAGTTTGTTTTATGGTATATCTTATGTTACGATTCTACTCTCAAATGAGCAAATACCGCATAGTATACGAGAAAAACAAAAATATCATTTATTATTAATAGCTGCTAGCATAATATTGGCTAAGCTTACAACATGAAAACAGCTTAGACAGCCATTCTGTTTCCGTTTTTCTTTTTTTCTGAACATAAAATGTATTTACTAGCGACTATTAATAGCACAGTATCAGAGTTGTTGTTGTCGAAATAAAATAGGGTATGTCATGGAAACGAAACTGAACCACTAGTAGTCGAAAAAATACCGTGTCATACCATACGGCCATTAGTTTATTATTGAACGGTGTTGTGAATGTTAATACTTTTAGGTTTACTAAACCTGTTTGGGCTGAACCGTTGGCACATGAGCTTTAAAGTTAAACAGAATGCGAGTATTCTTTATCGTTGAGCATTTCAAATTTGGGTTACAAGCAGCGTAGTATTCTCAGAGTTTAAATTATAATTGACTATACTGTATTGACCCGAATAAGAGAGGGGGTAACGAGAGGGAGGAGTTCCTATTTTGAGACACAATCAATAGGAGTCTATATCCTTGCTAAGAGTCCGTAAGCGGATAGAGTCCGTAAATCCTAATTAGAGTCCATAAATGTCAATTATTCCTAAATGTGGTGCATAAATGACTGCAGAACAAATAAAGTTTAGATCGAAACTTTCAAGCATAGTCACTACGGCCCATGTATAGAACAGGGCCGGATTGTTTTTCGGAGGGGCTATAATAGAGTCAGTTTAACCTTTTGACTAATTCTTTTGATTAGGCTTAGGCTTAGGCTTAGGAATATGCTTATACTACTGTTCCGGCCCTCTTCTATACATGGGCCGTCTTGTAGTGCATAAATGACTCCAGGACCAAATACAGTTGAGTTCGAAACTTTAACGCGTACTTAAATTTTGAAACTACATTCCTAAGTTTGCATTATCGTTCAAGCTATTGACACAAGACTAAATAAACATTTAATTCAACGGATAATTACAGCACCGGATATATATCAGGAACGAAGGGTGGCGGAGCGTGGGTAAAAAATAAATAACACTCCGTAACCGAATAACAAGGAAAGGGTACCCTCTGGAGAGGCCAAATAAATATCAGCCCACCCTCTTATTCTCATCACTACAGTACTATTTAAAAATTTTAAATTATCACATTTTCTAGCTAAGTATTAAATGTAATTTGCAATGCCTGCAATTGGAACGTTGAAAAATTTGAATAACTCGACCGGTTCAATTGACACGGTAGCTGTGATGTATGAGAAGCGCGAGACGCCGAAATCGTTATGGATCTGCCGATTGATTTGTCGCTACCCAGGTTTTTCTTTCGGTAGGTTCCACGATTTGATTATAACCCCAACAAATTGTTTAAGAACGTAACTGTTTTATAAGCTGTTGTTCAGTGTAGTCTCAAAGTTACAGGCCATTTGTTTTCAGTATTGCCATTGTTCATGATGTCAAATTATTATTTCACTGTAAAAATTTGGCGGAGGTACGGTATCTGGATCCCCTAGGATTTTGATAAAAAATGGGCTTCGTCCTATAGATCTGGACGAGCTGAATTCAACGGTACCATTTTTATGGCTGCATGACCAACGGTTCAAAAGTTGTGGCCCTCGAAGTTTTACTGCAAACACGCATAGATTGGAACAGGAAGTATCATGATTCACATGTTCGTAAAATATAAGCTTTACCAGGTTTATTCCCTACACAAATTTGATTGTTGTTTGTACATGTGTTATATGGTAAAAAGTTAAAATTTCAAGGGCCATAACTATTGAACCGGGGACCCTGCATTGCTAAACATGGCACCATTGAACTCAACGCACGATGTGCAACAACTTATTTAAATCAGTGTTTCGCTGAAGTATGCAAAATTTTCACGCTAAATATTATTAAATTTGCACGAATTTCTTGCAGCGAATATGGTAACCACATATGAATTACATGGGTTAAGCGTTGGCATTATGATTTATCAGAATTTGCTAAATTTTACACAATGATCCATGTGATCCGTATCCAACTGTATGGTCTGCGCTGTTACACAGTTCAATACTGCACTTTGACTAGCATATTTACGCTTTCAGGAATCCTTGTCACGTTACAAACGTCATTGATTGCAATTTCTGGTATCGCGCATCTGTTCGGATCGACCGTATTTCCAGCAGATTTCACTGACGTCCCATTAATCCTTGAATCTGATCCGTCGTATCATCGTATTGTTGCGTGGAATTTACGTAATGCTGATCCAAACGAACCGATCGTTCCGTTGTTTAAAGACAGCATTAAAAATCGACAAGTACCGGCGGATATCACAGAATTACTCTATCGTACACGTGACGGTTCCAACATCCTCACAAAACGGCATCTTCAAGCGATCCTTGAATTTGAAAATAAATTATTAATGCGAAAAAATTTCAAAAAATTTTGTGTTATTCGCCACAATCAATGCTTACCGACACGGTCGTTGCCACGCGTTCTCGAAGAGTTTCTGTATAACAACGCAACGAATGGGTAAGAACGCTGAATTTTGACGAGGAGTCGTTTGGATTCGAGTTCGGGAGATTTAGGAACTTTGTAGGGGTCCAGCAGGAACCACATATCACCGGAAGCAAGAATATGAACCAGGAGTTAGGTTTTTTTCACGGGAACAGTAATAGGAACCGGAACAGAAAGTGTGTATATTTTGTGCCATCAAACTGCTGGCCCATGTATAGAACAGGGCCGGAACAGTAGTATAAACATATTCCTAACCCTAAGATTAAGCCTAAGCGTATGGATGAGCCTATTCCTAAGCCTAAGCCTAGGCCTAAGCCTAAGCACAAAAATTAGTCTAAAGCTTAAACTGACTCTATTACAGCCCCTCCGGAAAACGATCCGGCTCTGTTCTATACATGAGCCAAACTGCTGATAATAATTGATTGTAATGGAAATTAAGAAACACTGGTCGTTGACTGTTTTGCATTTTCTTTAGTCTGTGTTCAAGTTAAAAAAAATTCATTCGCTAAATAAGTTAAAATATGAACAATGTGCAGGGACAGAACGGTAAAAGTTGTGAAAATAAATTAAATTTCAATAAATTTTTAGACGTATATTTTTTATTTTTAAATTTTATTGTTCATAATTTACACACCAAAACCGAAGCAACTGGAACAAGCATCGACTGTTTATAGAAGAAATATTTTTTACCTTTAAGATTGTTCCGGTTATTTTTGAATCTTGATTTCAAGCAAAAATAACATTTTAAAAAATTTGAATTTTTGAAATTAACCTTTTTGTGTTTTTATATGTTTATTAGTTCTGAAACAAGCGACAACAGCGACGTAACGATTCATCGTGTAATTCGTAGCTTAAAACGCGATCGCACAAGCGTTGAGCCAATTATGGATTTTATGGGCAAAGGTGCAGTTGTCGACGACCGGAAAACGTTCGCAACTGCGTTGCGCAGTTATGTTTACATATCGTGGGCGATTGATAACGCTACCGGAAACGGATATAATACACGAAATTACGCCAGTGACGTGTTACATCCGTTTTTATGGACCACAGCGAAACGTGGATCGCTTCTGGTTGACGCTGACATTGAATTTTATTATTACAATCAATTTTTGTATTTCGATTATTTAGGCATTCAGGTCATACAAGATCTCTATTTGGTTGCCGGCAGTTTTACGTTTATTTTTAGTAAGTCGTCAAATGCTTTATTTAAGCATTTGGCCCATGCCTTTACTGCGATTTCTTAGGGTTGCGCAAATACTTGACGTCCAGCGCCGTCCTGTCACCGTGCGTCACCAGTACGGCGCCGTCCATCACCGTCTGTCACCTTACGTTATCGTATTTAAGTTATATGTGTGCGATACCGCAACGCGACGGACGGCGCCGCACAGTAACGGACGGCGCCGCACGGTAACGGACGGCGCCGCACGGTAACGGACGGCGCCGCACGGTAACGGACGGCGCCGCACGGTAACGGACGGCGCCGCACGGTAACGGACGGCGCCGCACGGTAACGGACGGCGCCGCACGGTAACGGACGGCGCCGCACGGTAACGGACGGCGCCGCACGGTAACGGACGGCGCCGCACGGTAACGGACGGCGCCGCACGGTAACGGACGGCGCCGCACGGTAACGGACGGCGCCGCACGGTAACGGACGGCGCCGCACGGTAACGGACGGCGCCGCACGGTAACGGACGGCGCTGTAGGGTAACGGACGGCGCCGCACGTCCAAAAAAGTATAGCGCAACTCTTATTCTCACACGATTTGAATACAGTAGGCTAAGACACTTAAGGCTTTAGGAATATGATTACTGTTTGCGTCCAGAAACCAACAATGACCAGTCGGTTTGTAGAAGTTGGTTGAATTTTTGGAATTCCACAATTCGCTTTAAACTTGTGTTTAGTATTTTTCAACGGAATTGCAACTCATGCGATAGTAAATTTGGGTATTTTATGCCCGTTTTTAGTAGATTTACCCGAACGTTCTGTCTTTGATTAAGCACTTTAGGTTAAAATACAATTCATTATACAATAATGGTGAAGGGGTGAGATTATTCAGCACTGAATATTGCTTGCGGATGGGCCATACAAATGAATAGCTAATATACGTATGGATATATAGTATGGTTTCAACTGTGGGACCAAGTTTGTCCCGAATTTAGAGCATTGGGACTCCATGTAGGACCTGTAAGGATTGCGCAGAAATTATATTTTTATCAGCTTAAACAGCTTCTCAAGCTGAATTTGTAAGTATACTAACTCCATGGACTAAATTTAAAAATTACAAAATTGTTAATTTGTAAGCTATGTTTATCTTAAGCAACATTCACACGCGCAAGTTTTTGCAACGAAAACTTGTACGTGAAACTTGCACGCGCAAGTTTGCACACAAAACAGCGTTGAAGTTCATTTCAGTTGCAAATTATTCACTAAAATTCATGTTATTTGATTTAATTCGCACCTGTGAACGCAGCTGGAAGTCGCTTGAATTTCTTACAGCTGCAGTTTGATTGGTTAATTGCAATGTTCTTTTGAAAATACTAGCAGCTGCGAGTATTTATTGCAAGTAGCAATGGCGTGTTCTCGCTGCAAAAACTTGCACGAATGAATGGGGCTTAACGATTTTTTATCTAAAATTTTTAACGAGGGACCTACGTCATCGTCATTAATTTTGGATTCGCTAGTGGCTTTTTGAGACCGTTAGTATATACTTAAGAGGCCCATGTACAGAACAGGGCCGAATCGTTTTCCGGAGGGGCTATAATGAGTCAGTTTAAGCTTTAGACTATTTTTTGCTTAGGCTTAGACTTAGGATTAGGAATAGGCTCATCCATCCGCTTAGGTTAGGCTTAGGCTTAGGCTTAGGAATAGGCTCATCCATCCGCTTAGGCTTAGGCTTAGGAATATGCTTATACTACTGTTCCGACGCTGTTGTATACATGGGCCACTTAAGATATACAAATGTTTAATTTATCATTAGTTGTTATATTTTTTAGTTTTTCTTGTGTTTCAAACAAACTCAGTATTTATTACATCGTTTGGCGTTTATGGAATTTTAACGAATTTCTTCGGCGCAAACTTGTTTTATCGCTACATTTGCGATTATCAGTATTTCGGAGTGTTTCACATTTTGTCAATCTTCATTATACTTGGCATTGGTGTCGATGACATATTTGTGTTTAATGATGCATGGAAAACTACTGCAACCGCTGTCAAATTTGATCACAAAGGCAACACGTCGAAGGCAAACTTGGAAATAAGACTTAGCGAGAGCTATCGAAAAGCATCTAAGTAAGCTCTAAATTTATAACGTTTCAGCCAATGTAAAGAACAGGGGCGGAACAGTATTATAAGCATATTCCTAAGCCTAAGCCTGAGCATAAGCCTAAGCGTAAGAATGATCGGCTCCCTAAGCCTACGCCCAAGCGTAAAAATGAGCGTATTCCTAAAGTCTAAGCCTAAGCAAAAAAATTAGTCTAAAACTTAAGCTTACTCTGTTGCAGTCCTACAGAATAACGTTCCGCCCCTGATCTTTACATGGGCCAGCGTTTGCTAGGGTTGCACGAAAACTGCAGTTTTTAAGTAATCGAATTAAATTTTGTTGTCATACTGTAGTAGCCAAATGTAGCAAAGTCCAATGTTGAACTGGATACTGTAAAATATCGATACATCTATGACGATACCCTGATTTTACCGACGCTGATCTCGGTTCAACATTACCAGATACAACTGTTCAAATAATTAATTTGAAATTGCTCTTAACTAATTATTTCTGTAAACTCTTTTTATTTCGCCATTCATACTCTTCGTAGTGATCTTTGATATTTATTCGTTCCCCTGAATCCGCCCCTGTTGATAGTTACTTATTGGCTGATATTTGTTCTTCCCCCTGAATCCGCCCCTGTTGATAGTTACTTATTGGCTGATATTTGTTCTTTCCCCTGAATCCGCCGCTGTTGATAGTTACTTATTGGCTGATATTTGTTCTTCCCCCTGAATCCGCCCATGTTGATAGTTACTTATTGGCTGATATTTGTTCTTTCCCCTGAATCCGCCGCTGTTGATAGTTACTTATTGGCTGATATTTGTTCTTCCCCCTGAATCCGCCCCTGTTGATAGTTACTTATTGGCTGGTATTTGTTCTTCCCCCTGCATCCGCCCATGTTGATAGTTACTTATTGGCTGGTATTTGTTCTTCCCCCTGCATCCGCCCATGTTGATAGTTACTTATTGGCTGATATTTGTTCTTCCCCCTGAATCCGCCTTTGTTGATAGTTACTTATTGGCTGATATTTGTTCTTTCCCCTGAATCTGCCGCTGTTGATAGTTACTTATTGGCTGATATTTGTTCTTCCCCCTGAATCCGCCCCTGTTGATAGTTACTTATTGGCTGGTATTTGTTCTTCCCCCTGCATCCGCCCATGTTGATAGTTACTTATTGGCTGGTATTTGTTCTTCCCCCTGCATCCGCCCATGTTGATAGTTACTTATTGGCTGATATTTGTTCTTCCCCCTGAATCCGCCTTTGTTGATAGTTACTTATTGGCTGATATTTGTTTCAGAAGCATGCTTATCACATCGGCGACAACGGCAATTGCATTTTTTGTGAATTCATTTTCTCCATTGTTGGCAATTGGTTCGTTCGGCTTGTTTTCGGGTATTTTGGTGACAGTGAACTATATCTCGGTGATAACCTACTTCGCTACAGTCGTGACGTTTCATCACGTTTACGTCCGTGATTTCCCGAGCTATTTATTGTCAAAGCAGTTGAAGCAATCAGCGAAACCAGCGAATCAAAATGGTGGTGACGTCACAACGGCATCCGATATAAAACTTGGGAAACAAGGTAAACAAATTCAAAACTCGGGCCCTAAGCCCCTAATATTGATGAATACATATAGTATCTATCAATGTTCAGTTCACTAGATAGTTAGCGATTGGTAATCAAACTAACCAACAGCTGCAATAGCTAATCTTGAAATTGGTACAGAAGTAGGACAAATAAAGTGTAAGACATATGCTGGTTTTTAAACCCTATCATTTAGTGATTGGCATAATGCGCCGTTCACAATAATTTTGTCAACAGTGCCACAAAATCTCTCATAGCCCAGGGATTATCAAGCGGTCGTTTTCAATCGCGAGCTCGTGGTAGCCGTGGGCTATAAATGATTTTTTATAGCCCAGGGCTGTCAGGTGTAAGCGCCGGTGAACAGCGCATAATCAACAAGTCCTATTACCAACTGGTCACAGGAGTCCTGGGCTCGGCTGAAATACGTTAACCACGGTACTCAATTGGACAAGATACCCATAATATGTGGCGATATGTGAGTGGTGATAACCCAACCCATATAGCATTTTTGAACTTGCGGCCTGCTGCGTAGAAAATTTCTGTAACTATAGGCAGTGCCGGAGCAGGCAGGGGCGAAGACCCCCTAAATTCCAGGGTTAGGGGCTCTAAACTCGCGAGCGAAGCGAACGAGAAGCCAAACGCATTGTAAAACTTAAGCAGTTTTTATTTCAACCGGTTAGGGTGGGGGCTCCGAGAGGGGTGCCCCCCAAATGGATGGTATGGGGGTGGCTGCTCCGGCCCTGACTATAAGCACGCTAGCGCTACAACTGAATCAGGACTCTTAATTTTTATACCATCATTGGGTAATTCCTAGCAAATATTAGGCTGCCTAAGTTTTTATTTTTATTTACGGCATCGTTAGAATTGTTGGCCCATGTAAACATCAGGGTTGGAACGTTTTTTGCGGGACTGCAATAAAGTAAGCTTCAGCTTTAGACTAATTTTTGTTTGCTTACGTTTAGGTGAAGGCGTAGCTCAAAGCTCAGTCTTAAGGCTTACACTGCTAGAAATGGTGAGTCAAATTGACACTCTCCAAAATAGGCTTTTCATAACTACACAAACTGAGTTAAAATTCGACTCCGCCAAGGTAAATTGAGCCGAACTTGACTCTGGCAGAGTCAAATTTTGACTCAGTTTGTGTAGTTAGGAAAAACCTATTTCGGGCAGAGTCAATTTGACTCAACATTTTTTACAGTGTAGGCTTAGTCTTAGGGATATGTTTTTACTACTGTTACGTCCCTGCATTGGTCCAAATGTTTCAGGTGAACTCAACAACGAACCATCAATTTTTCCCTTGAATAAAAAAGTTAAACGAAAACAAAGTGCAATATTGAAACTAACCGAATACTATTACCATTTCATATTGAAGCGTGGAGTACAAATTGGATTAATTGTATTCTCAGCTACAATCGTTGCCGTATTGGCGTTTTGTTCGTCCAAAATTAAAATTGACGAAGATCAGGTAGCAATATGAATAGGCCCATGTATAGAACAGGGCCGGAACAGTAGTATAAGCATATTCCTAAGCCTAAGCCTAAGCCTAACCGTATGTATGAGCCTATTCCTAAGCCTAAGCCTAAGCGTATGGATGAGTATATTCGTAAGCCTAAGCCTAAGTCTAAGCCTAAGCAAAAAAATTAGTCTAAAGCTTAAACTGACTCTGTTATAGCCCCTCCGAAAAACGATCCAGCCCTGTTCTATACATGGGCCTATGGATGTATACATTGAACTTGTACGCCTACAATGAGCATTTGGCTGTTGTCTATATATTCGCTGTATCCATAATTACCGTGAAAATATAACCTTTTAGGGGTAGTTTGATTCGCATATACTGCTTGGATGGTGTTAGTTTTGTTTTAATAAATACTCGAGTTTAGTCAACATTGTCCAACGACAAATTACAAACTCTTATTTCAACTGTACGATGATGTTATGCGGTTTATTTGATGAACTTTTAAATTTTAGCAATGGCTTAGCAATAGCGGAACACGGAGTAAACTATGATTGCTAATTAACGTTTGTAACCGCAGTCCATGTAAAGATCAGGACCGGAACGTTTTTTTGCGGGACTGCATTAAAGTAAAGCTTAAGCTTTAGACTAATTTTTTTGTTTACGCTTAGGATAATGTAAACATCAACGGTGGACCGGTTATCCGCTGTACTGCAATAGAGCTTTATACTAATATTTGGCTTACGCTTAGGCTTTGACATGGGTTTATTGTTACGATTAGGCTAAACGCTTTGGATTACGAATTCGCTTATACTAACTGTTACAGCCCTGTTCTATACATTGACCTCAACCGCTAACAATGATTTATTAAAGTATTGTATCTATAGCTTACAGGAATGATTGTAAAAAAATTCCGTGAATCACAACGTGTTTCAGGTAAAACTCTATCGTGGCACACACTTCCTTGGTCGTTCGTTAAAGTTTCGTTCGGTTGAATTCGACGCAGCCTACTACGAACGTGGTTCAATTGAAGTGCCGATTTATCTGGTTTGGGGTATTGATCGGATCGACCGGTCCCACTGTCACAAAACCGATTGGAAAAATTGTCAATCGCGGATCGTCTGGGACGACGATTTTGATATCAATCCGTATCCGGTTCAAAAGAGTTTATGGGTAAGAATAGGAAGTGGAAATGAAATTAATTTGAATTGTTTTGTTTCAGTTGTGGTGACAGTTTAGATTCAAGTTGTACTGTTGTTTGGTATTTTTGTCGTGCGTTCAAGATTAATAAAATACTTTATAAATTTAGTAATTTGTCAGAATGACTCGAAATTTTCCACCACAGTGTCACTCCTTATTGTGGACCATACACAATAAGGTTCGGTACAACGATCGGCGATGTCAAAGAGCATATTTGTCTTTCATATTTAGTATAAAATTAGCAACTTTATTAATGTTTCATGTGTGTTTTAGCTATGCATTTTAGCGTTTCTGTAAACATTTACGACGCCTGGATGCACGGGATTATGAGTATTTGAAGATTCGTCAAGGAAGCTTATTACCTGAAATACGATGTTTTATCGAAGATATGAATTCGTTTTTGCAGGTAAGTCGACTAAGAACTGTGTTACTGTTTTGATATTTATCTCATTTGTGTGATTATACTTAAGTCTTAATCTTAATAAGGCAAACTCAAATATGTTTAGTATATATCGACCTAAACTAATAGATGCCTAACTGCGATATGGGTCCGTATTCTCAAATGCATATAGCATCTGTCATTAAGGGCGGATCCAGTTGGCCCATGTATGTATGTATCGCTAACGAGAATCACCTCAATGGAAAGAAAATGCACTCATCGAAGCGGATGTTGCATAAATTTATAGTCTATGATATCTTGGTTGCTACTAGGACGAAAAGATTTGATGTTCTTTTTCCCGCATTTTCAAAATTACCATAACAGACATGGCCCATATAAAGATCAAGGGCGGGACGTTTTTCTGTGGGACTAGAATAGAATAAGTTCTAGCTTTAGACTATTTTTTTGCTTGGCTTAGGCTTAGGCTTTAGCAATAAACTCATTCTTACGCTTAGGCCTAGGTTTAAGCTAAGGCTTAGGCTTAGGAATAAGCTTATAATACTGTTCCGCCTCTGTTCTTTACATTGACCCATACATGCATATATAATATATAAATATATATGGCAATACGTAACACTTTCCACTTGTGCATACCCCCCCTGGAATTTCTGGATCCGCCACTGCTTATCATCAATTAGCTATAGTTTATCAAACTGACGAACACCTGGCAATTGCATATCTCAAAATTTTTCACAGAAGTAGGACAAACCAAACGCGAACATTGTGCTGAATTTCGAACTGTGCCATACGCTAGTTCCACGGGCCTATCATCAACTGGTAATAGGTGCTACATACATTTGTGAATACGGGATATGGGTTTAAGTGACAGGTCAGCAATATTTTATTGCAAGATTATTGTGATGATTTTAGAAAACATGGGTTCAAGTCTACGCTGGCAGCGGTCATATAATCGGTGGATTACCGGTGACAGATATTAAAATCCAGTCGTTAATGATGGACGCTCCTGAGTTATACGATATTGATATCTTGCGGCAAAACCCATATTTTGACAGATTTTTTGAGGTATTTAAATATAACGCATTTACGAGGCCCATGTATAGAACAGGGCGCGAACATTTTCCTGCGGGGCTGTAATAGAGTCAGTTTAAGCTTTAGACTAATTTTTTGCTCGGTTTATGCTTAAGCTTAGACTTAGGCTTAAGAATATGCTCATTGCTACGCTTAGGCTTAGGAATATGTTTATAAGTTCTGTTCCGGCCGTGTTCTAAACATAGGCCCATTTAAGGTATGGTTATTTTGTTATGGTGTGTCTGACGGCATTTTTATTCTAAGCTAATAGGGAAAGAGAATTTACTCTTCGTTTTGGACATTTAAATATAATTGCAAATAAGTGAAAATAAAGAAAGGCGTTGGAAATTTTAGAAATATTTGCTCACGCCTTTAGTTTTTATTGAGCGAAGCGAAACTCCGAGCGAAACTCGGAGTTTCGTGAAGCGTTTTATGTTTTGCACTTGGGGGTCGAAAGGTGGATGTCCGTCCGTCCGTCTGTCCGTCCGAAAAGAATCTCAGGAACGGCTGAACCGATTTTGATAAACTTTTTTTTTGTTTGCAAGCCAATAATCCTGGGGTGTTAACCTCGTATTGGAGTTTGAAAATTTTAAGCCGTTTATTAGCTACAGGCTAATTTGCATTTTTAATTAAGCCTAAATTAGGACTTTCCACAATATTTCACTAATTATTACAGTTAGAAGCCATCTAATTTTAGCATTAAATGTTTTTGGGTGCGAGGAATCTGCGTAGACTGTTTACAAATCTCCAAAACGGATAATTGAGCAGTTAGCTATTAGATAATTTGCATATTAGCATAGTATGTAAGCATAAATTTGGACTTTTTACAATATTTCACTAATTATTAAGGTTAAAAGCAATATAATTTCAGCACTAAAGGCTTTTAGGGGCGAGGAATTTGAATAAATTGTTTACAAACCTCCATAACCGATAATTGAATAGTTTGCTAATAGCTAATTTGCATATTTACCTTAATTGACCAGGCAAAATTAGGACTTTTTAAATTATTTCTATAATTATTAAGGTTAAAAGCAATATAATTTCAGCACTGAAAGGTTTTTAGGTGCGAGGAATCTGAATAATTTGTTTACAAACGTCTAAAACCAATAATTGAGTAGTTAGCTAATAGATAATTTGCATATTAGCATAGTTTATAAGCCTAAATTAGGACTTTTTACAATATTTCACTAATTATTAAGGTTAAAAGCAATATAATTTCAGCACTAAAGGGTTTTTAAGTGCGAGAAATTTGAATAAATTGTTTACAAACCTCCAAAACCGATAATTGAATAGTTAGCTAATAGCTAATTTGCATATTAGCTTAATTGACCAGGCAAAATTTGGACTTTTTAAATTATTTCAATAATTATTAAGGTTAAAAGCAATATAATTTCAGCACTAAAGGGTTTTCGGGTGCTAGGAATCAGAATAAATTGTCTACAAACCTTTAAAGGCGATTATCGAATAGTTAGCTAATAGATAATTTGCATATTTGCTTAATTGACGAGACAAAAGTAGGACGTTTTGAATTATTCCAATAATTATTAGGGTGGTGAAAGGTTTTTGCGTTCGAGGAATCTGCGGAAATTGCTTACAAACCTCCAATACCGATAAATGAATAGTTAGCTAATAACTAATTTGCATATTACCTTAATTGCTTACGTGTGTTCGAGCTTCGCTCAATAAATGTAGTCCCACTACGACTGGTCAGATTTTTTTGTAATGTGTGAATGAAGATAGTTTTTCTGTAAAGGCCGTATTCTCAAATGTGTATAGCACCTGTGTAGTGACATGAATAAGAGGGGGTGTGATATTTATTTGGCGTCTACAGAGGGTACCCCTGTAATTCGGTTACGAGCTGTTAATTATTTTTAACCCGCCCTCCGTCGCCCTTCGTTACCAATATATATCCGGTATTGCAACTATCCGTTGAATTAAACACTTATTTGTCTTGTATCAAAAGTTTGAGCGACCATGTAAGGTTATACTTAGGAATGAACTTTCAAAATTTAAGTACGCTTTAAAGTTTCGAACTAAACTTTATTTGGTTCTGAAGTCATTTATCCACTACAATTAGGGGTAATTGACATCTATGGGCTCTAATTAGAGTTTAGGAATTCTATCCGCTTACGAATTCTTTTTAGAGATGCGGACTCCTATTGATTTGAAGTCAAAATGGAGACACCCTCTTATTACCCCCTCTTACTCGGGTCACTACAGCATATATAGTTTTAGCACGTTGCACAGGTTTTCGAATTTTCGTTTTTAACTGTTATCACGCTTAGACAAATATAATATTTTAGATAGCAAACATGTACTGGATTAATAATGGATACAGTTACTTGGATCAAAACATACCAACAGTGCCACGTCAAGCCGTATTCGCCGATCTGGTTGGACACTCAATCAATACAACCTATTTTCATCAACGGCAAGTGAAAGGTTAGTAAAATCTTTTTAGGTTTCATTCATAAAAACACGTCCGAATAGTAAGCGTGAATTTAAGCCGAAGCCATGAAACAAAACTATTTCCTGGCAAGAATCAAACCCTTTTTTGCTCTGACGAATACTTGCAATGCAATTATAGAAATTTGCAAAAATAGTATTTGTTAGTTCTTAGAAAGCTACTAGAATTAGAACCATATCTGTTGACGTGGTATGAAATACATATTTGAGCTGGTGAGTTCTAGGTTTAGGCTTTAGAATTATATGTGTATAATACTAGTGTAATAGCAGCTGGAGCAAAAGTCATTAATAATAAGCAGATTGTTCTTGCTACGCTACTGTAGTGACGGCCGCTGTATAGAACAGGGCCGGAACAGTAGTATATGCATATTCCTAAGCCTAAGCCTAAGCCTAAGTCTAAGCAAAAAAATTAGTCTAAAGCTTAAACTGACTCTATTATCGCCCCGCCGCAAAACGATCCGGCCCTGTTCTATACATGGGCCGTAGTGACTATACTTGAAAGTTTCGAACTTAAATTTATTTGGTCTGCACTAGTCGGTACTCATTTATGCACCACATTTAGGAATAATTGACATTCATGAACTCTAATTAGGGTTTAGGGACTCTATCCGCTTACGGACTCTGATTAGGGATAGCAACTTCTATTGATTTGGACTCAAAATGGGGGCTCCTATCACCGTTAACATTCGCATGTATTGATGCTTGTATGACTGTAAATTGTTTTTCATCGCTGTTCTTTCTAGGGGTTCCCGTGCTAGTAGGAACGCGATTACGTTATGTTGCAATTGTTATTAACACTACAATCGAACCCACCAGACTAACATATACTGAAGGCTTAGATATTATGTATCGTTGGGAACGTTTCTTTGAATCCATAGTAAGTTGTGAATGCTTAGGCGTTGTTTTTGTGCCCATGTAAAGATCAAGAGCGGAACGTTTTTCTGTGGGACTGCAATTGAGTAAGCTTAAGCTTTAGACTAATTTTTTTTGCTTGGCTCAGGCTTAGGCTAAGGCTTAGGAATATGCTCATTCTTACGCTTAGGCTTATGCTTAGGAATATGCTGATTCTTATGCTTATGCTTAGACATAGGCTTAGGCTTATGCATATGCTCATTCTTGCGCTTAGGCTTGTGTTTACGCTTATGCATAGGCTTAGGCTTGCGTTTACGCTTAGGCTTAGGCTTCGGAATATGCTCATAATACTCTTATGCTTATAGTACTGCTTCGCCCCTGTTCTTTACATTGCTGTTTTTGTTGACAAATTTAATTTAGTTTACACTAACTCGTTGCTTAAATATACATGATACATGAACGCCAGAGTTGATGATGACTGGTTATACAATGGTGTGAAACTTGGCAAAATTTACATGGTACAAGTAGTCGCAATACGCGTCACGTTTGGAGCTGACTCCGCCCTATTTATGCAGAAAGCGTAGTTGAGCCTTGAAACTTATATTGAATTCATAAGCTTATAAAAAGTACAAACTAAACAACTTAATACAATCGAAATATTTAAACGTGTGTGAAATTGAAAGAATCGGTCAAATTGGGCCCCTATGGAACTGAAGGTTTAGTAGACTAAAAACCATAGTGCACGCGCTGAGTGCGTTGTTCTGTCCACAGAATATACTCAGTTGCATAGCCTTCTATCAGTATACATTATCCACTCTTGATTCATATTACTGATTGCGATGGGTTACCGTAACGGATCCAAAGTTTGTATCTATGAAGACGTCGGCCCATTTATAGAACAAGTCCGGAACAGTAGTATAAGCATATTCCTAAGCCTAAGCCTAAGCTTAAACCTAAGCCTAAGCGTATAGATAAGCCTAAGCCTAAGCCTAAGCCTAAGCAAAAAAATTAGTCTAAAGCTTAAACTGACTCTATTATAGCCCCTCCGGAAAACGATCCGGCTTTGTTCTATACATAGGCCAAGACAATCCATATGATCTCTTTTACGGATGCAAAGCTGTCAGGGAACCCGGCACGATGTTGAAATCCTATGCGCCCTTTAAGTTAGTCGTAGGGTTATTTTCGTCCGAAGCCAAAATCAGACCTCCAAATGCGCGCTGGTGTCACATGAAAATTTAGATTCTCGTGCGATTTGGTTTCCTTTGTTTACATTTAAGAAATCACAAATGCCACCTCAGTTAAAACGTGGATTCGTCGTTACACCGGATAAGTACGATGTTACATTAGGGACTTGGCATTGGTTCCGAGTACAAGAAGTAAGGCCTAACGCTTTGGTATGTCGCATCTTGTAACTGTTGCAAGATGCGGTCCATGTATAGAACAGGGCCGGATCGTTTTGTGGAGGGGCTGTAATAGAGTCGGTTTACGCTTTAGACTAATTTTTTTTTTCTTAGGCTTAGGATTAGGAATAGGCTCATCCATACACTTAGGCTTAGGCTTAGGAATAGGCTCATCCATACGCTTAGGCTTAGGCTTAGGCTTAGGAATAGGCTCATCCATACGCTTAGGCTTAGGCTTAGGCTTAGGAATACGCTCATCCATACGCTTAGGCTTAGGCTTAGGCTTAGGAATATGCATCTACTACTGTTCCGGCCCTGTTCTATACATGGGCCCGAGACGAGAAGTATAGGGACGTGACGTCAGGAACCTGGCATTGGTTTCGAGTGCACGAAGCAAGGCTTGCAGATGTCTGCTCGAATCTATTCAACAACAAGATTAATTTTTGTTTCCCGTCTTTTTCATTTTCATATATCACAAGCATGTTGCTTGAGTAACTTGTTTTGCTAACTCGCAGTTTTTTGTTCTGTGACATGCGTTTAGAGTGGCCCTAACCGAGAACCTGGAGTTACGGTGGGGCTAACGAGTGATTTATTTTCAAACTTGTACATGAGTTAAACTCCAGTATTCGTACAAATCGGTGACGGTCATTTCAAAATTATTGTGAACGACGCATTCAAATGGTTGACAGTAATGTTTCTTCGGTTGATTTGAACGGTTGTTTCAGACGCTGACTTGGTCAGCTATTAAAGGAATTCTGTTGAGCTTAAGTATCGCGTGTCCTGTTCTGGTGATTTCGACTAATGATCTTGTTGTTGGTATTTTGTCAACATTTACAATATGTTGCGCAACGGTTTCTGTGATTGGTATCATTCCATTGGTCGGTTGGAAACTTGGAGTAAATATTAGTTTAAATTACAGTTTAAGTACTATAGTGACCCGAATACGAGGGGGTAATAAGAGGCGGTCCAAATTTTGAGTCCCATTTAATAGGAGTCCGTATATATCCTAATAAGAGTCCGTAAGCGGATAGAGTCCCTAAACCGTAATTAGAGTCCATAAATGTCAGTTTTGTCTAATTGTAGCGCATAAATGACTCCAGGATCAAATTAAGTCGTGGTCGAAACTTTAACGCGTACTTAAGTTTTGAAAGAACACTCCTAAAGTATAACCTTGCATTATCGCTCAAGCTGTTGACACAAGACAAATAAACGTTTAATTCAACGGATAATTGCAGTACCGGATATATATCAGTAACGAACTGCGGCGTAGGTTGTGATAAATATAAATAACAGTTCGTAAACCTAATAACAGGGGGTACCTTCTGGAGCGGCTAAATAAATACCAGTCCACCCTCTTATTCCGGTCACTACAGCACTGCTGCAAAAGATGTCATGAATTGCAAAATACTCATTTTCAATCTTTCTATTGCAACTTCCTGCATGATATTCTAGCGAAGTTGGGGTTGAAACTTGAATTTCAAGCTTGTAACAAGTTTCGTATTAGGGGTTTGTTGCTTATTCGAATACGTTTAGGTATACATTGCGATACAAGTTGTTTAATTTTGCACAATGGTTTACCATATTGACAAATTTATTAATATTTAGGTTAAAAGAACACATGAATTGTACTGTAGCTGGCAGTAAAACAAAGACTAGGCCAAAGCAGGGCCCATGTATAGAATAGAGCCGTATCATTTTCCGGAGGGGTTGTAATAGAGTTAGTGTAAGCTTTAGACTAATTTTTTGCTTAGGCTTAGGCTTAGGAATAGGCTCATCCATACGCTTAGGCTTAGGTTTAGGCTTAGGCCTAGGAATATGCTTATACTACTGTTCCGGCCCTGTTCTATACATGGACCAACAAATTTTTATTAATGTCTGGGTGAAATGAACACATGAATTGTACTGTAGTCGTCAGTAAAACAAAGACTATGCCAAAGTAGAATTAAGTACTTACTAAAAATATAGGAAATTTTTTGCAACTCAAATTTTAATATTATAAAACTTTGACGCTAAATCAAAAGCGTAAAACTGGTTTAATTTTTCAGGTTCTGGAATCACTCAATTTGACTCTGGTCGTCGGTTTAGCCATCGATTACATTGTTCATGTTGCAGAAGGGTATCATCTGTCAACAAGACCAACTCGACGAGAAAAAGTTGAACAAGTTTTACATGAAGTTGGCACGTCTGTGGTGTCTGGTAAACGGACAGCTTATATGGCCGATGTATAGAACAGTGCCAAAACCGTAGAATAAGTATATTCCTAAAAGCGTAAGCCTACGCCTGAGCCTAAGCCTAAGCGTAAGGATGAGCGTATTCCTAAGCCTAAGCCTAAGCCTAAGCCTAAGCGTAAGGATAAGCGTAAGGATGAACGTATTCCTAAGCCTAAGCCTAAACCTACGCCTAAGCGTAAGGATGAACGTATTCCTAAGCTTAAGCCTAAACCTGAGCCTAAGCCTAAGCGTAAGGATGAGCGTATTCTTAAGCCTAAGCCTAAATCTAAGCCTAAGCCTAAGCAAAAAAATTTAGCCTAAAGCTTAAACTGACTCTGTGTTACAGCCCGTTCGGAAAACGATTCGTCCCTGTTGTATACATGGGCCGCTTAAAAGTTTTTAGTTTTTTTACAGTATTCTTTCAACAAAAACTAATTTTGCCAATGTATTAGGGTCCTGGTGTTTAACGGTAAAATGATATATATTATGTTTTTTAGCCGTTTGATTAAGTCTGTAGAAACGTTGCATTAATATTTTTCGCGAATACGTCGGACGAAATGTCCACAAGATGTGAAAGGTCTCTCACAACCAACACTTAGTATAAGTACTTTGGCCAATGTAAAGAACAGGGGCGGAACAGCATTGTAAGCATATTCCTAAGCCTAAACCTAAGCCTAAACCTAAGCCAAGCGAAAAAATTAGTCTAAAGCTTAAGCTTACTCTTTTCTAGTCACACAGAAAAACGTTCCGCCCTCAGTTTAGTGTAGTTTTCTACGCAAGATTTGTTTATCATACAAGTATGTCACACTTGCCGAAATTTAATTTTTTATTGCCATATGATTATAATTACTAGCTGTTTTCGGCTGCAGCACATTTTACCTTACATTTAATATTAAGGCTTGCAAAGGCTCAAAGAAAGGAGGTTAGACACAGGGAGTAACCTTTTTACTTAACCTAAACCTAAGCGTAATTGTGGGGGAAAGTATATAAGATCGCATATATACTTTCCAAGCAAATTTATGTGGCCCATGTATAGAACAGGGTAGGATCGTTTTCCGGAGGGGCTGCAATAAAGTTAGTTTAAGATTTAGACTAATTTTTTTGCTTAGGCTTAGGCTTAGGCTTAGGAATAGGCTCATCCGTACGCTTAGGCTTAGGCGGCCCATGTATAGAACAGAGCCGAAACACTAGTATAAGTATATTCCTAAGCTTAAACCTAAGCCTAAGCGCATGGATGAGCCTATTCATAAGCCTAAGCCTAAGCAAAAAATTTGTCGAAAGCTTAAACTGACGTTATTATAGCCCCTCCAGAAAATGATCTGGCCCTGTTTTATACATGGGCCGCTTAGGCTTAGGCTTAGGCTTAGGCTTAGGAATATGCTTATACTACTGTTCCTGCCCTGTTCTATACAAAGGCCATTTTATGTAAATCATTTTAGGTGCAATTAGTACACTTGGAGCGTCGTTGTTCATGCTGTTTGCACAAATTGTCTTTTTCATGCAATTTGGCATTTTTATATTCTGTACTGTTGCGTTTTCGATATTTTATTCTCTCGCGTTGTTTTTGGTGCTGCTTTTGGTTGCCGGGCCTGAAAGCGATAAATGGTCAGTGTCGCGGATTACAACGAACGTTGTAAACCAGTTCAACCAAGCTGCGTGTCTACTGTTCGACGAGGATACTCATTCGCACAGTACACAAGCTGCCACGAACGATAACAATAGCTCACCTGCCAGGATCGGATCGACAAAAGTGGATCAAACGCAACGTATAGCAAATGGAGCGGTGCCTCCTGTGTGTACAACCTCGAGCTCTTATCTCTCGACTGAGCGAGTTGAAAATCACAACGCTAGCATTCGATTGGATAAAACACCAGCGTCCCAGTCTAATAATTTATATGGTCACCAAAAACAGATGTTACTGAAACATTTAGCCAATCAAGAATTAGTGTTCAGCGAACATGTGAGTCGCGCAGTGCCTGTCGTTAATAGCGAATCAAATCAAAATGAACAGCGCTCAGAACAAAATTTGAAGTTATCGCCAATACAGAAGTATTCTAAGACTACTACAACAATTGAGAATGAAACTAAAAATGTTCCTGACGCGATGAAATGTAACGCTTCAATTGATGATGATAATTTGAGTTCAGGATACGAAACTGCGAGTGTTATTGCGTTGCGTAAGCATATGAACAGAGAAAATCAAGAAAACGTGTCGCCGGAACTCAAACCCGTTAATGATATAACAGAATTGTGTACAGAAAACGGAAATATTTTGAAAAATACAACATCTTCCAACTACAGTAATCTACACGACGGCGTACGGCAACTCTGTGATGAAAATTGTACTGCAGCAAATCAAGCTGGTGGCACAGACGCTATTGGCAATCGAAATACTGGCGTACAGCAATCGTCCAATCAAACTTGGTCACAGCCGACAATCCATTGCCAATCAAATTGCCACAACGAATCAGGCGAAAAATTACGTGACAGGTTGTCAAACCGGTGTCTGCCTCAAAGCCCTGCGTGGATATACAACAAACACGCGAGTCTACCACCGATACGATCGACTGGTCATCTACCTCCAGTAACAACAAATTCGTCAACGTTCGCCAGCTGTGGCCACACCGACCCGGTACAACGGCAAGAAAAACAATGCAGTCGGCAAGAAGGATCACGAAAATCAACTGCTCGAAAACGAAAACAACTGTTCAAAGCGTCGAATTATCGTCGAAAGGACGGGGGGCAAGACTCATCGGTTGAAGAATGTGAGAGATTGTCAACCACCGGCGATCTGTCTGTGATTTCATGGTTAGACGGGTTGGATTCCGAATGTCGCATCAATGACGAAGCACATCTGAACCCAGATAGTCGACATATTGCGTATCCAGACACGTATGCAACTAAAGCTACGGTGATAAATAAGCGTAAAAACAGGGTAGCGGATTTATCAGTTGCGCAACTATCAATAGAAGAATTGTGATATAGTATTAATGACATAAAGCAAACGCTCGTATTCTTAAATGGGTATGTATCAGGGTGTAAACGGATAGTAAAAATAACGGAACCGGAAACGTAAATGGATAGTAAAAATAACGGAACCGGAAACGGATAGTGATCAAAATGACGGAAACGGAAAAAAATATTGAACGGTAAAAGTTTCAAAAATGTTTTTATTTTTCAGCCAATACAACTGAAGCGTGATATTCACCGGACTTGCTAAAATTTTAATAAAAAAATGGCGGGTACATCAAAATTTTTACGATTTTGGATGGTTACGTACTTTTTATTTCAATTCGAACAATTTCAGCACGCCTGTAACGAAAAATTGCTAGATATATGCATGGTTTATAAGTAAGTGGCTTTGAACGTAAAAATAACAGAATTTCCGTTATTTCTATTACGGAAACGGAAACGAAAACGGACACCAATTTTTGCTGAAAATGGAAATAGAAACGGATATCCGGTTACATCCTGGTATATATAGCTATCATTTAATCCTTACCAGCTGGTGCTAGGTTGTGTTGAACTATTTTTGAACCAAAATGACAAGGTTTATGATATTATGCGCGATTTTGTTTGTGAACATTTGAACGTCGTAAAATCATTTTATTCAGAAATGTCGTACTTCGCTTGGTTGCAAAGATATCGCAACCCGGAGACATCAGATATATGTACGCATATATACACTGCAAAAAATGGTGAGTCAAATTGACTGTCTCCGAAATAGGCTCTACGGGACAGCACAAACTGAATCAAATTCGACTCTGCCAGAGTAAAATATGCGATTCAGTGAGTCGAATTTGACTCTGGCGGAATCGAATATCACTTAGATTGTGTAGTCACGTAGAGCCTATTTCGGAGAGATTCAATTTGACTCAACATTTTTTGCAGTATATATATGATCATTTGAATATGGGTCAAAATTGTAGTATTATTTTGAATTTTATTATGTAACCTTTCCATAATGGAGGTGCAACCCTAATTTGAGAATGTACTGTTTGGCTAAAAAGTTCGACAGGTTTAAGAATCGTTGGGCATGCGATTAGGAAAATTTAATTACATTATACACAACCTGATTTCGTCCACGAATATGTACTGTAGTGACCCGAATAACAAGGGGGAACTGATATTTATTTGGCGTCTACAGAGGGAAACCCCTGTTATTCGGTTACGGACTTATTTTCAACCCGCCCTCCGCTTCTCTTTGTTACTAATATATATCCGGTGTTGCAACTATCCGTTGAATTAACCGTTTTTTGCCTTGTATCAAAAGCTTGGGCGATAAATGCAAGGTTATACTTTGGAATGTTACTTTCAAAACTTAAGTACGCTTTAAAGTTTCGAACTCAAATTTATTTGGTCCTGGATTCATTTATGTAATTAACATTTATGGACTAGGGTTTAGGCACTCAATCCGTTTACGGACTCTTATTAGGGATACGGACTCGTATTGATTGGAACTCAAAATGGGGACCCTCTTCTATTACCCCCTCTTATCCGGGTCACTACAGTATGCGTTTGATACCGTGCCAGCGCTGTGGGCCAATTGAGTATTAAATCATGTTTTGCATTGGAACGATTTCATGAATACTGGTGACGCAGGCAACAGTATTTGATAAGAAAATGAAAACAGAGGCGTTTGTAAAGGAAGGCAGAAATTTTCCAACAGCCCAAGCGCATGCAAACTAAATACAAAATGTTTTTTTGCCTTGTTAAATTTCACGGGTTAATTCTAAAACCGTATAACATCTAAATTGCAGGCGTCCCTTACGGAAGTTCTGCTATTAACGCCTCAGCGACCATATTTTGGTCAAACGTAAGTACACAAGCACAGCAACGCAGTGGCAGGCGGTCTGACGGCATACGCTTTGTTTTTTCGATGACAGATGCGGATACAAAACATAGCGAAGAATATTTCACGAAAAATAGAAACAGGTGCCTACAAAATACTAAAATTGCATTTTGGCTTCTCTGTCTCTCGACGTTTCTTTCACCATATCAACTGCTCCCTGTATGCCACGCCTTATTGTTTTTAGATCAGCTGTATACGCCCCTGGTCAAATTGTCATTATTGATACAGAGTCGAGTCACTTTTGGCAGTATTTTTGATATGTTGTGAATAAATTCTCAGTATACAACGGCACGCGAAATTGAACTGTTCTTCGTTGTCGATCATACGCATGCGTTGCTCGCGCATTAATGTCACCAAACGAAGCGGATAAACGCCCTGTTGGTTGTCAATTAAACTCGTCGCTACATCAGCAAGCACAAATACACCTGTTCGGCCGACACCGGCACTACAGTGCACAATTACGGGTGATCCGGTTGATGGTGTATCGACTTGTCGGGTCTGCAAAAATATGGCCCATGCGAATATAGAACAGGGCCTGATCGTTTTCTGGAGGGTCTATTATAGAGTCAGATTAAGCTTTAGACTAATTTTTTGCTTAGGCTTAGGCTTACGAATAGGCTCATCCATACGCTTAGGCTTAGGCTTAGGCTTAGGAATAGGCTCATCCAAACACTTTAGGCTTAGGCTTAGGAATTGGTTCATTCATACGCTTAGGCTTAGGTTTAGGCTTAGGAATAGGCTCATCCAAACGCTTAGGCTTAGGAATAGGCTCATCCATACGCTTAGGCTTAGGTTTAGGCTTAGAAATATGCTTATACTACTGTTCCGGCCCTGCTCTATACATGGACCAAAAATATCATCAATTTATAAAAACCAAACTCCGTTCCACCTCTCAGACCGAAATATTTTTTCAAGTTCATTGAAACCAGAGTTTTCCTTGACCTCACTGTATATAATTAGCTATAAGATTTTAGGTTAACTTAAAACCGTTTTCTTAACGTATACCTAAACACGAAATACCACTAAATTGATTGTAATTCAGAATGAGTTCAACCACCGAGTTTTAATTAGAACTTTCAGAACCCAGAATTCCACATTCAACTCATTTTTGAAGTCATCAAGTTATCCGGAATTAAATTACCTGAGTGAGAATCAGCTCAACTCAGAGTCAGTGGCCAATGTAAAGAACAGGGGCAGAACATTATTATACGCATATTCCTAAGCCTAAGCCTGAGCCTACGCCTAAGCGTAACAATGAGCATATTCATAAGCCTAAGCCTCAGCTTAAGCCAAGCAAAAAAAACCGTTCCGCTCCTGATCTTTACGTGGACGAGCCAGTTAGCGTTTACTTCATTAACTCAAAGATAACTAACTCGCTAACTGATTCGATTAGTCAACTCATTGGAATTTACAGTAGTTACATACTTCCGCTAAAAAATTACAAAACGCGTTTGGCTTAGACGGCGCTCCATGATCAGGCCAACCGAGAAATTGAAACTGCTGAACGCACAGTTCTTGTTGTGTGTCCAAATTGATCACAGAAAATTCGCGAATAATGTACGGTTTTCGCATAAAATATCGTGAATTTTTGTTCGATACGCGAACACATGACACCAGTAAATGATTGTATTCGACACAGTCGTTAAGATCTGGCCAGTATCTTGAAATTGATAGATACTAACTGAGGGATTTTTCCATGAAAACAATTTTCAAAATTCAAATTCATTCAAACTCATGTTTGCTTTAAATCAAGTTGCGTGTGCCTATACCTATTGGGCCCGTCTAAAAATCAGGGGCGGAACGTTGTTCTGTGCGACTGCAATAGAGTAAGCTTAAGCTTTAGACTAATTTTTGGCTTGGTTTATGCTTAGGCTTAAGCTTAGGCTTAGGAATATGCTCATTCTTATCCTCAGGCTTAGGCTTAGGCTTAGGCTTAGGAACACGCTTAATCTACTGTTAAGCCTCTTAAAGTAACATTGGCCGAGTACATAGCTTTCTCAAGCGGAATATTACTAAAATGCGCATGAAAAATTCTTCTAAACGTAGAAATCCTTAATGAGCTCCAGCTAAGAAGTATGGGCGTCCCGTCGGTTTAAATTATTTAAAGTTTTTAAATACCCAAAGTCAAAATGACTCCATGAAGCTCACTTGAAACATTTTTGGGAACCAGATTCCGCGAGACCCGTAAGCATAACGATGGAATTGCACATGTTTTCGAATACCATTTGCCAAAAATCGGCCACTGTCGACTAAACAAACAACGTTTAAGGTTAACTAGACAATTAAAATTAAGTGTTTTTAGTGCGCCCCATGTGTATCGAAGACCTTGGCGACGGGAGGTACGAGAGACAACACTCCAAAATTTTTTAGAGAAATTCGCTGACGTTTTGGATTTTCTTCTTTTCCTTTGGACGACTTGGGTTGAAAAACACTTTTTTCTGCGTTCATCGCATTGATTTAACAATTATTAATTACTGAAACTTACTGCTTCTTAGATTTGAGTTATAATCATACAACACGCTGCCTATGTTGCTTTAAGGGGCGTAACCGCACATTAAGCGTATTCTTAAGCCTAAGCCTAAGCTTAAGCCTATTTATGGACCCACCAGAAACCTGTACGCCCATTCCAGTAACATGGGCCCAACACGCGATGCCACTGAGATTAGTTATGCTTTTTGACAATTTTACGCGTATGTCTTCTGCGTCGTTTGTTGCTGTCCGGCATATCCGGTGTTGTCCGTTGCCAGCAAGCAGCATGCGGCATCGTACGCCGATTGCCGGACAGCACAACACACATTTATAACCGGAGACAGTGCAGCGCAACAATAAGTAGGGTATCACCCTCAAGGTCCATGTATATAACAGGGCCGGAACAGTAGTAAAAGCATATTCTTAAGCCTAAGCCTAAGCCTACGCGTAAGGATGAGCCTATCCCTAAGCCTAAGCTTACGCCTAAGCCTAATCAAAAAATTTAAGTCTAAAGCATTAAACTGACTCTATTACAGGCCCCGCCGGAAAACGATCCGGCCCTGTTCTATACATAGGCCACCCTCAACAACGTGTAACATTTTGGTCATTTCAAAATTTTAATTCATTTTAAAACAAAAAAACGTGCTAAAATCGCAACCGAAAACCTAAAATCAGTTAAATGGGACTATAGTTTTACCGACATTGGACCTTGTGTTGCGATATAGTGACGCGCAGTACCAGTATTGTTGACAAACATCGTAACACGTGACGCGTTAATATACGTTAATCCGCCTGGACTCTCTTGTAACACTACTCGATTAGCGTCGTACGGCAGGACGTTCAGGTATCGATTTTTGGGTTTATTCTCAGGTAGACATCCTGCGGTGATATGGAGCCCGTTTTGTTGTCTGGGTAGCCGTGTAAATTGATGAACAATTGATTTTGAGCGAAGTTCAGCGTCAAGGATGCCAATTGAATTGATCAACGCGTCGAATCGGCTTAATTGTTGATCTTGAAGGCACAAATTGTCGACGGCAGACGTTGAAATTGGTTGTGTTGCGCCGTAGGTTTTGAGTCGAGCGGCGCCATCGACGGATCGATAGTTTGCACCGCGCTGAAGAAGTCGAGTTAAAAATACACGAGTCGTGTGCGGTGCGAACGTGGACGAAGACTCGATTGATGTCATTTTAGTAAAAGTAATAATTCGTTCGATTGAAATCTCTAGAGTCAAATTTTGGTCCATGTTTACTAAACGGGTGTGCGTACTAAACCTAAGCTTAAACCTAAAGCCTAAACACTATACGTGAAGCCTAAACATAAGTCTTCTTGTAATCCGTAGCTTAAGCTTTAACCATAAAGCATCCCAATGTCTAAGTATACCGGTCGCACTGTCTCCCAAAGGTCAAGCCCCTATAATTAATATGGGCCCAAATTATCATAAGGACCAAGCTAAGATAGTGTTATTTTAGGTTTGAAACCATTAATGTACAAGTGAATCCATTTAATGCAGATTTAACCAGCTTAAAATACAGCTATTTTCACACAGTTTTTTTTGCACATCACTTAAATTTTGAAATCGTACCTCAGTGTCTGACCAGTCTGACAAAAATGAATTTTGGTTAATTTATTTCCGGTTCGAAAACCTTACGTCAAATAAGTAACCAGTCGTAGTGGGACTACATTTATTAAGCGAAGCTCGAACACACGTAAGCAATTAAGGTAATATGCAAACTAGTTATTAGCTAACTATTCATTTATCTGTTTTGGAGGTTTGTAAGCAATTTCCTCAGATTCCTCGCACCCAAAAATCCTTCAGCCACCCTATAATTTTTGGAATAATTTAAAAAGTCCTAATTTTGTCTTGTCAATTAAGCTAATATGCAAATTAACTATTAGCTAACTATTCAATTATCGCTGTTGGAGGTTTGTAAACAATATATTCAGATTCCTCGCACCCAAAAACCTTCAGTGAACCCTAAAAATTATTGAAATAATTTAAAAAGTCATAGTTTTGCCTTGTTAATTAAGCTAATATGCAAATTAGGTATTAGCTAACTATTCAATTATCGGTTTAAGATGTTTGTAAACTATTTATTCAAATTCCATGCACCTAAAAACCCTTTAGTGCTGAAATTATATTGCTTTTAACCTTAATAATTAGTGAAATATTGTAAAAAGTCCTAATTTAGGCTTATAACCTATACTAATATGCAAATTATCTATTAGCTAACTGCTCAATCATCGGGTTTGGAGGTTTGTAAACAGTCTACGTAGATTCCTCGCACAGAAAAATCCTTTAATGCTAAAATTAGATTGCTTCTAACTGTAATAATTAGTGAAATATTATGGAAAGTCCTAATTTAGGCTTATTTAATTATGCAAATTAGCCTGTAGCTACTAAACAGCTTGCAATTTTAAAACCCCAATGCGAGATTAACACCCCAGGATAATTGGCTTTCCAACAAAAAAGTTTATCAAAATCGGTTCAGCCGTTCCTGAGATTCTTTTCGGACGGACAGACGGACAGACGGACAGACGGACTGACGGACAGACGGACAGACGGATAGACGGACAGACGGACTGACGGACAGACGGACAGACGGATAGACGGACAGACGGACATCCACCGTTCCACCCCCAAGTACAAAACATAAAACGCTTCGCTCAATAAGAAACTTTTGGACACTTGCACGCAACAGTCCAATGTTTGCCAACTGTTCCGATATCAGCTGTGTGTACAGGATATATATACATATATGTATGTATATATGTATGTATACCAGATTTTAACTGGAATTCCTGTTCCGGCCGAAATTCTTGCAAAAATTCCATTTCTGTCAATTTTCCTGCATTAAAAGATGCAAGAACCGGAATTTTTACGGTTTTGTAGCAAATTGTTACTTAAAATCATTTGAATACTGGAAACTTTGTTTTTAAAAATTTGTTATTTCGAAATTAGCGTTTTTTGCAATAAGTTTAATTTTATTAATAAACTGTCTCTGATGGATTTCCGCAAAATTTAAAGATGAAATAGCTTGAAATTCACTTAAGCAATTTCTAGGCATGTTTTTCTAAAAACGCCAACAGCAATTCGATGACGAAAATTATTTTCAAATTTCGGCTCCGGATCCTTTTCCGGTTCCTGCAAAGAGATTCAATTCGTTTTAATGTTCCTGTTCCGGCAAAATTTAGTTCCTTTTGAAACCGTGATATACATATATATGCGAGCAAAATTTACTCGAAAAAACAGTCGCCTATGCCTATTTCGAAGTCTTAACTACCATACCTCAGCTAAAACATAAACCTAAACCTAACTCGAACTCGAAGCCCAGGTTTATACGGCAGTGCAAAAAATAAAACATTTTCATTCATAAATTAAACTTTGAAATTGAAATTTGACTATAATAAAAATGGGAAAACTTGAACAATACACACATATGTATTTGTTTTGTGTGTTGTCAACAATAAAAGTTAGCCCACAGCCTGTGATTAACGGTTTTACCTTAAAGCTTAACATAAACTTTAGTCATTCTATTAAAGCAGACAAAAATATACGAAATGATTGCAAAATGCTAGCGACTGAGTCATATAGTACCCTTATAAAAGTATTGGAACCCGTATGCTACGCACCTGTGTTTGCAAGCGGCATAAAAGTAACTTGGCGTCAAAGTTTCATGCCACGAGGGCCATTAGAATATGTAATGGGTTGGGGTCACTGGCGGATCCAGAGCGGGGGGGGGGCAGGGAGCGTACGCCCCCCGTCAGAAATTTTATTTTGATAAAATGGTAAGGTCCTTACAATTTTTCCCGCAGCATTATTTTGTGATCTGGTTGGGGTGTGCAATTGTGGTCCGGATAGGGAAAATTTTACAGAAGCGACTTAATACAATATGATACAACAGAAATTTCGTCGAATTCTAACTATTGCTCGCGTGTTTTGGATTTGATAAGCCAGCTACTGCCTTACGATACACAACATTTATAATTTCCTTACATATATCCGCTAGATTTGATGCAGAGAATTGTGCGGTATATATTATTGTTTTCAAATCGAATTCTCTCGCTGGACGGCTGTGAACACCACACATATGTTTACTACCTGTTTTTTACACTGCAAAAACTGGTGAGTCCAATTGGCTGTCTCCGAAAAACGTGCGACTCTCAGTGAATCGAATTTGACCCTGTCGAAGTCAAATTTGACTCAGTTTGTGTATGAGCTTATTTCGGAGACTCAATTTGACTCACGATTTTTTGCCGTGTATTCTTACAACGCTGGTACACTACAGTCGATTTCATGAAACAAACTTAACCTCGACCTGTTATAATGACTGATTTTAGTACAAATAAACAATAAAACGAATTAATTAGCAGATTTGCGTGATCACATTTTTTATCTATAAAAATATACCCCCCCATTCTTTATCAGCATCATAAATTTGGACGCTGGTGAATATAAATAGAAGGCAAGGTATACGAAGGAAAGGTATACAATCAGTGGCGGATCCAGGATTTCAAAATGGGGGGGTCAAAATTTCAAAGGTAATAAACTTTATTTTTGACCCACACACAAACCACGAACTATTGTCATAAAATTGCTATATATGATTCTTGTCGAGATGCTGTTGGGGGGGCCACGGCCGGAGTGGCCCCCCATGGATCCGCCATTGTATACAAAATTAAGTTCGGCACTTTTAATTATTAGTTTGTTGTAAGTTTATAACCCTGTATAAAAAAGTGACATGCTTTTCGACCTCTAAAATTGACTAAATCATCGAGTTCAAATCCAAGCAACTACGTGTTTAGTTCTATGAATAAAATGTTACTTAAGTGTTTAGCAAAATTGGCCTAAAAACGCTCCAATCAGCTTTATTTAGACGTTTCTGAATGATTAACTGACTCAAAACCAAATATATCCCAAAGCCACCAATCTGGATCCGCCCCACACAACACCTTCTCCAAAACATCTCAAATGCGGGTTTTAAATTGTGCAGTCTTGAATTTGGCCCGAGCCAAAACGTAGGCCAGTACAAGCCTTTGTCGGCGTTTCTTCACCAATTAAAGCCATGTAATTAAGCGCAGCTAAAAGCTTAAACTGCTGCCACTAAAGATATTATAAGCAGAATATAAACATATAAGCTGATTTTTTAAATTTAATAATGAAGACATTATTAATATGACTATACCCAAATTTTGCACAATTTGGCATCATTATTAAAAATAAATTTTTTGAAACCAAAGTTCTCATTCAAACGGGACAGCTGTCTTTTTGTCATCGATGCCGAACAGTGGTGGATCCAGGATCTCAAAATGGGGGGGCCAAAATTTCACAGGTAATAAACTTATTTTTGACCCATACTGTAGTGACCCAAATAAGGGGGGTCCCCATTTTGAGTCACAATTAATAGGGAGTCCGTATCCCTAATAAGAATTTATAAGCGGGTAGAGTCCTTAAACCCTTGTTTAGAGTTCATAAATGTCTATTATCCCTAATTGTAGCGCATAAATGACTCCAGGAACAAGAAACTTTAAAGCGCGCTTACAGCAATTGACACTATATAATTTTTGTCGAGATGCTGTTGGGGGGGCACGGCCGGGGTGCCCCCGTGGATCCGTCACTGATGCCGAATGCGCTGTTGTGAGAAAGTGACACTAAAAACATTATCTGAGTCATTTTAAAAGTTTTAAACGGTGTTTTAAAAAATTTAAATTTCACAGTCAGTCAACTGTGTTTTCTGAGTAACCGATTCATCATAACTTTATATACACTTCAGCAGACAGCTTCTCAGCATCTGTTCGTATTATTTGTCGTCGTATCGCTTATAGGATTGCTCTGGGCTGGGCTGGACAACCGTGTTTGCAAAATAAATAAATACCTGCATAACAATTGTTCCATTACACTGCAAAAAAATGGTGAGTCAAATTAATCTCCCTCCGAAATGGCCTCTACGGGATTACACAAACTGAGTCAAATTCGACTCCGCCAGAGGCAAACGTGCAACGCAGTGGATTGTATTTGACCCTGGCGGAGTTGCATTTGACTCTCAGTTTGTGTACTAGTCCCGTATAGCCTATTTCGGAGAGAGTCAATTTGACTCACCATTTTTTACAGTGTATGCCCAATAAGGGGTTTAAGAAAATAAGCAATTATTTTCGATAAGGCACTGTTTATTGCTATAAGCCATTTATTACGCTTAAATATAGCTAATAATATGCTAACTTTGTCAGATACAAATTTCATAGACACATACTCGCATTTATTGAATATTACAATGGACACAAGTGCGCAAGATGACGAGTTAAATATGTTTATCATCACCCTTTACTGACATTTTTGCACGAAATTTTGTTGCCAAGGGTCAACCGGACATCTGCGTCCGGTTCCGGCAAAACTTCGACTTCTGGTTTCGCTATAGAATTCTAAACGGAAGTAGTACCTGTAATTTTGGTAATGAAATTTTTTAGTATTTTTGTCAAAGTTGTGCCTTTTAATGAGTTGATTTCTAACCTTAGGGCGCTTTTGAAAAGTGACATTCAACATGTATAGTTTGGCTCATGTTATTTTAAGCGACCTCTAGGTTTCTGGTGAGTATAAAAGAGTAGGTTTAGATTGTAGATTATATTTTTTGCTTAGGCTTAGGCTTAGGCTTAGAAACACGCATAATTTACTGTTACGCCCCTTAAAGTTACATTGGCCTATACTTTTTTGAAAAGAAAGCTGGCCAATGTGTACTTTACGGTAGTCTTGATAGCTTTTGTTTGTGGTGGGATTTTGGGATACTTACGGGATTTAGTGATTTCAATAGAATTTGCAAGCAATTGTTTTGGGGTTTAGGCTTAGGATTAGGATTAGTTAATCGTTTGGCTCGCTATAAGAGCAGGCTTTGGTTTAAAGTAAGTATACAGCAGATCTTATATGATTCTTGGATTAGATCTTAGGCTTAGGCTTAGGTTTACGTTGACGCTTCAGGAATTTAAAATGACCCTTCAGCTAAATCTTAGACTTAGGCTTAGGCTTAGGCTTTAAAAACTGGCTTTATTTTAAACGTAGATTAGATCTTAAATGACCCTTGGACTTTATCTGAGGCTTAGGCTTAGGTTTAGGCTTTAGGCTTTCGGAGCATCCCACCTTCGACCATATCAGGAATCTCAAAACACCAAAATCCCACCTTCGAGCATATACCCAAATCTCACCTTCGATCATATATATCCGGAAATTCCAAAATTTCAAAGTCCCGCCTTCGACAAAATCTCAAAAGCCCCAAATGCCGACATCACACCTTTGACCTTATCCGGAAACTCCAAAATTCTACCCTCTACCATATCCCGAAATCCCAAAATTCTACCCTCTACCATATCCCGAAATCCCAAAATCCCACCTTCGACCATATCCGAAGTCCCAAGACCCGGAAATTCTACCTTCGACTATATGCCGAAATCCCAAATTCCACGTTCGACCATATCCCGAAATCCCAAAATCCGACATTCGACCATATTCCAAAAGCCCCAAATGCCGACATCCCACCTTTGATCTTATCCCGAAATTCCAAAATTCTACCTTCGACCATATCCCGAAATCCCAAAATCCCACCTTCGACCGTATCCGAAGTCCCAAGACCTGGAAATTCTACCTTCGACTATATGCCGAAATCCCTAAATTCCACGTTCGACCATATCCCGAAATTCCAAAATCCCACGTTCGACCATATCCCGAAGTCCCTAGACCCGAAAAATCTACCTTCGACTGTATCCCGAAATTCCTAGGACTTTGGGACGGCAGCGAAGTTAACATGGGCCATAAAACTAATGAACAATTTTTTGACAACAGGTTCGAAATTATTTGTGAAATTTCTAAATTCAAAATTATTTGCATAGCCTAATTTTGCTGCACCTCCGGCTTCTGCTCTTATCTCCGGCTGTGGATCCGGTTTTTACTTTCAGTAGCACCCTGTTTATTACCCGGGCGTAATTTTAACCAGCTCCCATATTTGTCTTATTTTAGTGCCAAGTTGCCGACGATAGGTGCCACTAACAGTTAACGATAAACCACTCCTGGCATGAAAACACTGTTTTCCACTGGTAAGGTGTAAGCACCAAGCAGAGCACAATAAATTAAGTAAACATAAACAAACAGACATACAACGCAATAAAATTTGTCACAAAGAAAGCTGAGCTAAAGTGACACTACTACTATCCATTGGCATTGACACCCTGCACTACGAACGCATAAATATTTAGGCCTATGTATAGAACAGGGCCAGATCGTTTTCCGGAGGGGCTATAATAGAGTCAGATTAAGCTTTAGATTATTTTTTGCTTAGGCTTAGACTTAGGCTTAGTCTTAGGCTTAGGAATATGCTCATTCTTACACAAAGGCTTAGGCTTAGGCTTAAGCTTAGGCTTAGGCATAGGCTTAGGAATATGCTCATTCTTACGCTTAGGCTTAGGCTTGGGCTTAGGCTTAGAAATAGGCTCATCCATACGCTTAAGCTTAGGCTTAGGCTTAGGAATATGCTTATTCTTACGCTTAGGCTTACCCTTAGGCTTAGGCTCATCCACACGCTTAGGCTTAGGCTTAGGCTCATCCACACGCTTAGGCTTAGGCTTACCCTTAGGCTTAGGCTCATCCACACGCTTAGGCTTAGGCTTACCCTTAGGCTTAGGCTTACGAATAGGCTCATGCATACGCTTAGGCTTAGGCTTAGGCTTAGGAATATGCTTATACTACTGTTCCAACCCTGTTCTATACATGGGCCGGTATTCATGTCCTTTTCGTATGCAAACGAACCGTTCAAACACTCGCTTAGTTTGATTTGGGTACAGTCATTTGATGGTGGCCGTGCAGTTAAATCAAAACCTTTCGTGCGCCGTTATGGACTCCATTTTGCGGGTCTACGAAGACCAAATTCGTGGTTAACAGATATCGCGTTATACCCAGTCCATTCGCACAATGCAACTTTCATCCTTGTCTCATCTTGGTTACTTCGATCCTCAGAGAGCACTTGGATTATATGATAAGAATGTTTCAATTGAGTATTGATTTGCCTAACTTTACTCAGAACTAACCAAGTAACGTGTTTGGTGCGATTAGCATTGATACCGTTATAGGGGTTAAGGCCCATGTTACTTTTAGTGCCGTTCCAGTTTCTGGTGGGTTTCTAAAAGAGTCGGCTTACATTCTACACTACATTTTTTTGCTTAGGTTAAAGCTTAGGCTTACGCTTAGGACTACGCTTTTTCAACGCTTAGGCTTATGCTCTGGCTTAGGAATACGCTTAATCTACTGTTTACGGCCCTAAAAGTAACATTGGCCGGGGTTAAGAAGCTGAAATTAAATATTAGATGATAAAATTACAACGATCCAAGCTATGACTCCTTAGCGTTTAAAAAAACTACCGATTAATACCCTACTTTCTCTAGTGGACCACTGCAAAACGTGTTGCAACATTGATTAATAAAATCCGAAAGCTGCGAAATGCACAATACGCTCGTTGTGCAGTTTATAATTGCCAATATGATAGCTTTAGCCGTATTGTAAAAAATAAGCGTTTTATTAGGCAACAACAACAACAACAACAACAACAACAACAACAACAACAACAACAACAACAACAACAACAACAACAACAACAACAACAACAACAACAACAACAACAACAACAACAACAAATATGTCTTACACGTTTTTCAAAGTTATTTTGACAATCAAAAAACACTCACTACTTTATCTGTCATAAAAACTATTTTGTTGACTCACATAGCGAAATAAAGACAATTTTAGTCATAAACTATAGGAAATTTTTTATATTCACATTTCAACGACCCTGACAAATTCGAATTTAGTATTAATTAACTTTCTAGTTATTCTATTTGAGGCCCATGTATAGAACAGGGCTGGAACAGTAGTATAAGCATATTCCTAAGCCTAAGCCTAAGCCAAAGCCTAAGCGTATGGATGAGCCTATTCCTAAGCCTTAGCCTAAACAAAAAAATAGTCTAAAGCTTAAACTGACTCTATTATAGCACCTCCGGAAAACGATCCGGCCCTGTTCTGTACATCGGCCCTATTTGACTACAGCTGAACTGTAAACTAAGTATTATCTGAGACACTCAAGGATTTATTTTGTGGTCTGACATTTGTCTGCAAAAAATAATTCTTTAACTCAGTCTCGGATCCAAGGCAAAATCGCCATCTCCTGTTCTTCAACAGGTATCAGAATCAAAATTTTTGATCAAGGTTTAGGTTTGTTTCTTGATTGTCTACGACTTGCGCGATTTATATTTACTATCGCACTGTCATCTTGTCAGATTCAACGGCCAATGTTACTTTTAGGACGTAATAGCAGATTAACCGTATTCCTAAGCCTAAGCATAAGCGTTGCAAAAGCGTATTCCTAAGCCTAAACCTAAGCCTAAGCCTAAGCCAGAAATATAGTCTAGAATATAAGCTTACTTTTATACAGACCCACCAGAAACCGGGACGGCTATAAAAGTACCATGGACCAAGATTACAGTCAATATCAGCAAAATTATAAAACGATTAAACTCAACATGGATTGTAAATAATTTTTACACTAAAAGATTATTAAGTAAATTACTACATGGCTTAAATGTTTAAGCTTTGGAGCGCTACACAGGTTTGTGATTGAAAAAATAGACACACAGTGTTATTTAATAAACAATATCACAGCCATTCGCTGTATTCAGTTCAAAGTACACTGCAAAAACAGTGGTGAGTCAAATTGACTCTCTCCGAAATAGGCTTTTCCTGACTATACAAACTGAGCCAAAATTTGACTCCGCCAGTGTTAAATTGAGTCGGATTTTGACTCCGTCTGTGTAGTCCGAAAAAGCCTATTTCGGGGAGAGTCACTTTGACTCACCATTTTTTGCAGTGTACATATTGGAACTCAACGTAACAAAATACCGTTGGAACCTAAATTTAAAGTCAAATTGAATACTTGAAATATTGGTTGTATATATATGTGTGTGTGACTAATTGTTTACTTACAGGCAATCGTTTATAATCAATTTCGCTGCTTAAAAGTTGAATTTTATGATTTTGACGTCCACATAAAAGAATATCTGATGCAACTTTAAGATATCAAAATATACTAAATTCGACCCGCAGGCGTGTTTGCTAGCACTATTTGGCCCATGTAAAGATCAGGGGCGGAACATTTTTCTGTGGGACTGCAATAGAGCAAGCTTAAGTTTTAGAATAATTCTTTGCTTGGCTTAAGCTTAGGCTAAGGCTTAGGCTTAGGCTTAGGAATAGCTATGGTTATAATACTGTTCCGCCCCTGTTCTTTACATTGGCCCACTATTTTATCTAACAAATGATTAAATTTTAACTATATAATACATGTTTCGGACATTAGCGTTTTAATAGGACGTTTATGTTTCAAATTTAGAAATAGGATTTTAAAGTTTATGGCAAAACTCAACGAATGACAACTCTGTGATAAACCATAGGTAGTTTGCCATGAAGTAAAACTTAAAACCGATACAGTGATGAAAACAGACTAAATATTTCGTATGGTATTCACAGTGGCGGATCCATAAATTTCTAAAAGTGTAATTAATATACGTACACTGCAAAAAATGATAAGTTAAATTGACTCGGTCCGAAATAGACTTTTCAGGACTACGCAAACTGAGTCAAATTCGACTCCACCAGAGTCAAACGTGCGACTCAGTGAGTCGCATTTGACTCTGGTTGAGTCAAATTTGACTCAGTTTGTGTAGTCCCGTAGAGCCTATTTTGGAGAGAGAGTCAATTTGACTCACCATTTTTTGCAGTGTAATAGTGAAAAACTCATTAGCAAAACAAACGAGAACCAAAACGCTATTTAGTGCTAAACTTTATTAGATAATCTTACTTTTGATCCCGTTTCGGAGGACTCGGCCGGTCTGCCACACTAGGATCCGTCACTGCACTGCAAAAAATGGTGAGTCAAATTGACTATCTTCGAAATAAAGTCTACGAGACTATTACAAACTGAGTCAAATTCAACTCCGCCAGAGTCAAATTTGACTCACTGAGTCACACGTTTGAATCTATTGGAGTCGAATTTGACTCTGTTTGTGTAGGCCCGTAGAGCCTATTTCGGAGACAGCCAGATTGACTCATCATTTTTTGCAGTGTGGATATTCTCTACCTCTCGGCGTTCACCATAATCTTTGCAGCACAGGCGTCGACTTACTCGAAAAGATGAAACCAAACGATTATAAGAGAACAAATATCGTTGCTCAAGAGATGCCAAACCAGGTGCTTGAAAGCCGAGCAGTAAACAAACGATGGTCATCAGGAAATGCAGTAAAACCAACGAAAACAACACACCGCTTAAAGCTCTGAAATCAATTTATTCTCACTCGCTACGGTTCAGTACGACTGAAATTTTCGTCGTTTGTTCCACATACAAAACGTATACCAGGGTTCTCAAAATTTGTGTAGGTATAGGCTATACTGTAGTGACCTGAATAGAAGGCAGACAATAATAGTCCAGGGTCCCTAATTTTGTGTAAGAATCAACAGGATTCAATTTTTCTAATTACAGTCAGTAAAATGGATAGGATCAAAAATTACTAATTAGTCCATAAACGTGAACGCACTTAATTGATAGCGTAAATGCCTTCTTAGTTCAGAGCAGAACTTCATTTATTATTTAAAGTGTAATGTTAGCTATATTCATTGGCCGTATTTTCAAATGTGTGTAGCCCCTATTATCAGTTGGTGATAGGCCTTGTAACCTTCGAACCAAAGAATAGTGAGGTTTGAAATTCAGCACATTTTATTGCATTCGATATTCTCTGCTACTGTGTAAATTTTGAGATCTGCAATTGCACCAGTTCGTTAGTTTGAAAACCTATTACTAACTGGTGATAGGTGCTATATGTATTTGAGAATATGGGTCTATAGAACTAGCAGCATACTCAAGTCTTAATAGCAAACTCCTAAAGTAATAATAAACTAAACCATCGAATATCGTTGGCATAAGTTAAAAGTATCTGTTCCTAATAACGGGAACTGAATTGAAAAATAAATAACAGTCCGGATCCAAATACCGAGGACGGTAGGTATGCCCTCTCGAGACTTGCCCCCCTCCTATTCAGGTGACTACAGTACATACAATTACTGACTCATTTGCCATGTCACGTACAAAATTTTCAAAATTGGCCCAAATGGGGCTCACCGATCTTTAAATACGAAGAAAAACAACTTGGGCAAAATTATTAAGACAGCTTATGCACCGTAGCCCCAACAACCACACTGGAAGTATTTTTGGCTTTGTTCTAGGCTTTATGCGATACCATTTACGAAAAGTACTGAGATAACATTTTCTCACGGCCCAAATGCTCAAATGTGTACATCAGCCAATCACCAGTTCGCGATATGCTGTCAACGTGACGTACCTCCTGCAATATATATTGCGAGTCTCACAATGGCACAGCTTCAGGGCAAATCAAGTGCAAAAAATGTGCTGAATTTTGAACCTTTGCATTTTATCCGGTTAGAAAACTAAACTCCACGACTATTAACAGCTGATGAATGGTGATACTGCACACATTTAAGAATACGGGCAGTTTATAATCCTAATACACTGCAAAAAATGGTGCGTCAAATTGACTGTATTCAAACTAGGATCTACGGTGACTTCGATAAACTGAGTTAAATTCGATTCCGCCAAAGTCAATTTCGACTCTCACTGAGTCGCACGGTGGACTCTGGCGCAGTCGAATTTGACTCAGTTTGTGTAGTCCCTGTAGGTGGCTCTACCACTCTTAAACCTTTTTAAAACTAAAAACTAAAATACAAAATAAAACCTTAAATCAAAACCACACCTTAAGGGAGTCCCTGACTCCACCTAGTCTCTCTTAGAACTTAAGTTAGGCTTAGGCGTGGCTACAAGGCGTAGAAATTGGTAAAACTATGTTATGGCGGCTGTGTCCGCAATGTAAACTTACCGGGGGCCCTGCGTGGCCATTGAATAATGTTGTATAATTGTGGCAGCTTGATTTGCGGTTAACGACTTAGCTAGCCTAAGTCATCATGTCGTGAGCGTCCGACATGATTGGATAATATTGTTGTTGTTGTTGTTGTGGTATATGTCGGTGGAAAGGAGTTGAACCGGGTGATTGGCTCTGGACCTCAACCGCATAGCGGACACCCAATTGTGGGTGTCGGCGAAATGCAAATGAGGTCGAGACGCGTATGGGGTAGCCAGGACCGGAATCAGTTTTGGTTTTGGAGCTAGTAGGATACGGTCGTCGAATTTTCTGTTGGAAGTGTGCGTATTATACCTATAGTTTTTGAATTTGCGTTGGCGTATATCGGCTAAAGGCGGAAGTCTATTGGGTAAGTAAGGTTGAATTCAATTCGGTTAAGCATAGTCACGGTGGCTTAAGATGTGAAGGAAACTCGGGTATTACGGATACGGTTGTGTTGCGCAGGGCGCAGGATTTACCCAGTATCGGATACTGCTGTTATGTGTTAAAGGAACTTGGGAATCATAGGAACCTGGGAAAAAGTAGTCTGATAAATCTAACGGGGTTAGATTTATTATCCTACAACGGATTGAGCCAAATCTAACGGGGTTAGATTGGTCTGTAAAATTTGGCGCAACTCTAACGGGGTTAGAGTGCACGGCTTATCAGGGTGTAATTCTAACAGGGTTAGAATTGCACGCATTCTGGAAAACAGTAAAATATTGGTAACGGTAAAGCCAGTGGCTGGATTAAACAGATTCAGGCGTCGGCTTTAAGGATTCCGGCTCAGGTTGTCAGTTAAATTACATAACCTGTGATTTACTGGTGTTGTAATATTCGGCGTTATACAGGATTTGGGTTGGGTTTCAATAAATATTTACCGGCCCCGTTTACTAAATCAGAGCGATAAGCGGACATCGAGGAAAGAACTATAACAGGAGATACAGGATACCGGGCTTAGTCAAAATCACAAACTTCTCACAGTCCCGTAGAGCTCATTTCGGAGGGAGTCATTTTGACTCACTATTTTTTGCAGTGTACATTTGAACCTGGCTTAAACTGCGCAACTATTCGCATTACGCAACATGGCTGACGAAAACTAGATCGCGGTTCATTTGTTATATTAATACCTGCTAAATATTTTGTTCCATACCGATCCTTCGACAATTATGATCCTAAGCAGATCAAACAAAACCGCAAGAACCCAAAATATAATCAACAGCAGCGAGTGTCCACGGCTTGGTGGTGATGGAAGATCATAATTACGTTCGAGATGAACCTGAAATGCTTAAATACTAAAAGGTATTTTCTATTTATTCTATACCAGAATATATTTTCACGCTAATCATGGATACAGCGAATGTGTAAAATCAGCCGAATGCTCATGGGTGGCGTACAACTTCAACGAATACATTCATAGGCCCATGTATCGAACAGGGCCGGATCGTTTTCCGGAGGGGCTATAATAGAGTCAGTTTAAGCTTTAGACTAAATTTTTTGCTTAGGCTTAGGCTTAGGCATAGGTTCATCCATACGCTTAGGCTTAGGCTTAGGCTTACTTTTTGGCTTAAAAATATGCTTATACTACTGTTCCGGTCCTGTTCCATACATGGGCCGGTTTAACGGTCTATTCATTTACTTCCAAGCAAATTACTTTCTATCCGATCGAGCACAGCAATTTCTATGATCAATATTTGCATTCTATTCGAGACTCAAACTTGTGAAGATTTTTAATTAGTGATTCGCGTTAAACTAAGAGGACAATGTAAAGAACAAAGACGGAATAGTATTATAAGCATATTCCTAAGTCTAAGCCTAAGCCTAAGCCAAAACGTAGGGATGAGCATATTCCTAAAGCCGAAGCCTAAGCCAAGCAAAAAATTAGTTTAAACCTTAAGCTTACTCTATTCGAGTCTCACATGAAAACGTTCCGCATCTGACCTTTACATGGGCCAACTAAGACAAGTTGCCGAGAAGTGCAGCGTTCGTGGGATATTTCTCTGCCTCGAACTTTCTGGGAAGACTCGAAAAAGGCACCTATAATACGGGCTGTCCAGTAATTTTGCAAATTCCGAAACCTTTTCTCGCACGCTGACATAAAACGTTTAGCCATAATTTTATCTATTCTTGACATAAGTCCCTGATACGTCCTTGGAAGCAGCAAAGATCCTTTGCGCCCAAAAGTATTCCCTTCCGTTCCGGCACCACTCACCAAAACAATCGCTAAACCCCAAACATATATGCTCAGCACGGCGTACAGCAATTGGTAAGCATAAATTTGGAATTCGTTCACAAAAACGCCCACGCAAACTTCAACCGTTGGCAACATCAGTAACAGCAGCATGCATGCAATATGCCCTCGATATCGTACCGGAATTATGTTTAACCCATCAGCTACCCGGGTACCAAATCGATAATACATTAATAGTTCAAAAATTCCAAAAATTGTCAAAAAACAACTCAGTACAGATGTGGTCAAAGTCAATATGAAACACTGCGCAAAATGACCATTTATCCAAACATCGGTAACAGATGTATTTTCGGGACAATACCTGATTAATACCATTATTAATATTGTAAGCTGTTTTTACCGTATGGTTTCGGGTTCTGAAATTAAACTTAAACCGTTTTATTATGAATATTTTGTCTTGACTCTGAAAATTTAGTTCAAGATATTAAAATACATTATCAATAACTGAATACGTCCAAATTGAAAACAATTTAGCAAAGATACTCAGAGTTAATATGCAGTGTCGGAGCAGACAGGGGTGAGCAGCCCTCAAACTCCAGGATAGAGGGCGCCCAGCGTATAGGGGGATACAGAATTTATCGATGTTTGATCAGAGGTTCTCCGAGCTGACACTCGTGTTTGATAGCTGTGTGAACAGCCTTCCAAAAACAGTTACACACAAAAGTTGCAAAATGATGGATCTAGAAAGTATTGATTTTTGTGACATTTTCCTTTTAACCATATTTTATGTCAAACCTTATACAATGTTAATATGCTCCAACCAGGGGTGACAGCTTACGGCACACATCACTCAAAACTTTCTATATTACCCTTATTGACTACCATAGTGACCCGAATAAGAGGGGGACTGATATTTATTTGGCCTCTACAGAGGGTACCCCCCTTGTTATTGGGTTACGGACTGTTATTTATTTTTAACGCACGCACCGCCACCCTTCGTTACTGATATATATCCGGTACTGCAACTATCCATTGAATTAAATGTTTATTTGTCTTTTGTCAATAGCTTGAGCGATCATGCAAGGTCATACTTAGGAATGTAATTTCAAAATTTAACTACGTCTAAAAATTCGAACTCAATTTTATTTGGTCCTGGAGTGATTTATGCGCTACACTTAGAAATAATTGACCTTCATGGACTCTAATTAGAATTTCGGGACTCTATCCGCTTACGGACTCTTATTAGGGATACGGACTCCTATTGATTGGGACTCAAAATGGGGACCCCCTTTTATTACACCGAACCCTCTTATTCGGGTCACTACAGCATTCCGTTGCATGAGAGTTATATTATCTTAAAAAATTGTAAACCAGCGAGTGTAGCGAGCGAGAAGATTTGTTGGCAATTAGCAACCTGGTAGTTATTGTAAGGCCTGTGTAACATATAAATGCCATTTGAAAAATCAAAGAAAGGTAAAATAGTGTAAAAACTCGAGAGCAAAGCGAGCGAGAAGCCAGACATTTCAAAACTTCGACGCTTTTTGTTTCAACCAGGTATGGCGGGGGCCCCATTACGGGTGCGGCGCCACAAATGGAGGTATGGGGGGTGGCTGCTCCGGTTCTGTTAATGTGAACCTACACTATTACGGTACTGTTCATTTGGCCGGAGAACGCTATGCTCTAAAGCACCCTACTAACACTAAAAATAACGGCCAATGTAAAGAACAGGGGCGGAACAGTATCAAGCATATTCCTAAACCTAAGCCTAATCCTAAGCCTATGCCAAAGCGTATGAATGTAATTCTAAGCCTAAGACTAACAACAAGCCTAAAACCAAGCAAAAAATTAGTCTAAAGCTTGTGCTTATTCTATTCTAGTCCCATAGAACAACGTTCCGTCCCTGATCTTTGCCAAAATAATTCATTCTGAGTACTTGAAACAGCAAAATTACATACGGTATTACTGGAAGAGTTTTTACGTTGAAGCTTTGCAAACCATCAGGAAATTGCGGAGCAATAGTCGATTTAAAGTACTGAGGTCCATCACGTCTCAAAAATTTTATTTCCATATCTTCGTTGGTATGCACAATTTTCCGACCGCAAAAGACTGAAATATCCACCCATGCTGCAGTTTAGAAAAATAACAACTACTGTTTAAAAATTGCAAAAAAAAAACAATCACATCAATTATACATCTTTCTAGAGAACAGTACAAAATATTTAACTTGACGGTAAACAGTAACGCATACAATAAAGAGATTAAGGGGATATATCACCGTATCCCTGAAACTTTTGGCAGACGGTAAAACGGATCGTTTACAAGCATAAACGTTCCTTAATATCCCAGAATCCTAAAACTTAATTCCAAAATTTAGGCTAAATATCCTTTTCCGAGGTTTAAGTCCTGGCTATGACGCGGATGGCAAACTAAAAAATACGCCGCATCAACAAACTATATATATTGTTTTTCTGCAAACATCTTCACGTACTTTACTGTTACACTTTTGCATACAGCTATTCATGATGTTGCAGTTGCAATTTTGCAGTCACGTATACGCAACGCCAAAAATTTGTCAAATCCTTAGTGCACGTGAGACTTGGTGTAAACGTAAAAAACTCAATAAAACAGAATAATTTTCATTTATAAAATCAAATTTCCATTAAGTTTTAGGTGAAAAAAGATCAAGTCAGATTTTCGTCAGCTTACAAAAACAAGAAACTGTCGTTTAACTGAAAGGACAGCCAGTTGGGGTTCAAGGGTCAACCGAACGTCTGGTGATGTTTGTCCAGTGGTTTCAATAACGGGCTCGGTTGAAAACACAAGTTCGCGTTTACAATTTTGGCCCATAGAACAGGGCCCTAACAGTAGTATTAACATATTCGTAAGCTTAATCTTAAGTCTAAGGGTAAGAAAGAGCTTACAACTAAGCGTAATCCTAAGGAAAAAATTACTGTAAAGCTTAAGCTTATTCTATTGCAGTAAACACAGAAAAACGTTCAGCCCGTGATCTTTACCTGAACCGAAATTTTTGTAAAAGGTGTCTACCTTTCAACATTTCGGATTATGGCTTGGCTGTGCTGCAATGTTGTAGCAGATAACGTTTGGAAGTAAAAAAATGCCAATACTTAATTACACTTCTCGTAAACATGAACCAAATCGTACTTTAATATTCGGTGGTTTTTCAGAATTATATAAACGTATTCTTTCAGCAAATCAATATCATTGAAACACGGTAGTGTTTTCAATATATGTTTCAAGCCCCGTGAATGCACGCTTTTTGAAAGTTTTGTAGAATGTTCTCTGCTGGAAAGCAGAGCTGGAATGAGACAACTTACGTATAGAATATCCTAATTAGCCGCTTCGACACCATACACAAATTTGCCGGCTAAACGTCTCATTTAAGTCGTTATTAAAAGTTTGGTTTTTGTAATTTTTCGAAAAAGTTGTAATACAAACATGTAATTACCATAGCTATTTGATATTGTTGTGTGATTCTAGTGACACCGTGCAATAGATTTCGTGTCACTGCGTTGTTTGTACTACTGAAATTGCTAACCAAGACAGTAATATTTTGTTATAACCTCCTATGCATTATAGCTTAGAACCAGCTGCTTTTTGGGATTGCAATGGAGCAAGTGTACGCTTTAGACATATTTTGCTTAGGCTTAGGCGTACGCTTTTTAGTTGTCGGAAATTCCCCGGCGCCCCGACGCCGAGGAATATTCGCCGGCGCGCTGAAACCCGGCCCTCAAGCTCCAGGGAGCCCTCAGGCCTCCGTAAACCCCGTTTTCAACAGCAACAACAACAATAGTCTAAAAAACCCCTGTCCGTTGTATTGGTTACTGTAGCGCAGTTGAGCGCTTTTCAATTGTCTCGTCCACACGCTGTTTTTAAGTTCATATGAATGTTGTTATATGTCAGTCAGCAGTTGCCCATATCAAACCTGTTATTGCCGGCAAGTATTCAGTTCACAACACAAATTTTATTTTGATTATATAGCGGTGTGGTTATGCAATATGTTTTCGCGTCCGTTATACGAGGGTATGAAACCCGATGTAATATTTACCAATTAGAGGGTATTGGCCCAGAACCGCAAAAAAGTTACAAAACCAATTTGCTAGATGGTGATAGGTACTATACACATTTAAGAATGCGGGCCCTAAAATTACTACAATTAAAGTCGTGTTGCGTTTATGAATTTACCTACGCAGCTTATTTTTTAAATAGTTCCTGCAAACGCACAACAAAGCGGTAGCTTATTGTTTCAGTCAAAACTTTTACTGATGTTTATCATACACTGGCAAGCAACTATTCTTGGTTTAATATTTGTACTAAACGTCACAACTTGCACTTTATTGTTTACGAAGATGGTTGGCCATTCACTAAAAGATGATTTCTATGTTGCTATATATGAAACCTGCTGAATCCAACTAAGGCATAAGCAACTTATGTATATACATGTACATATAACATTGTTATATCAATTTCATTTAAGAACTTTAATTGCTTGTTGTTTCATTACTACATTTCTGAACTAATATTTTGATCTCTCGTGTGCGATTGTAGTTCCAATGAATACATGCAGCGTTTGGCATCAACGCTTATTTCAATTCATTGAGAGCTAACTTCTTTAAAACAATATCGTAGTTCAATAATTAAACGAACTCTTCCGATGCCAAAAATAGCTCGATTTATCGGCTTCACTAAATTCAAAGTTTAAACTTTAAACGTGGACTAGTCTTCAGTTTTAGTGCGAGGAAAAGTTCGTATAAAGTTCTGATTCCCTTTAGTTGAAATGATTTGCTAATATGTGACACTATACTTGTTGTGCAGCAACGTATGATAATTGGAGTACGATTCCGCACAAAGATCTTGTTGCAAATATTGGAAAACATCACCGTATCACATGTAAAAGAAAGAAACTAGGTAAAAGTGCCCTTAGAAGGGACAGATTGTGATATGTTTCGCTTGAAGCATATAAAAGAGTTTAAACAAGGGTTAGTTAGACCGTAGATCAGTAGGTAATGCTTATAATATTAGCTCCACAACTTCTATGAAAATAGTTGTCATCTATATCTTTGACGGGTGTCTTTCAGTGTTAACACGCTTGCGGTCAGTGAAACAAGAAACATATGGGCCCAGCTGACATATCAGCTTAATTTTAGCGTTTGTTGGGTTTTACAACGTTCAGTTTATAAGTGACCTAATCTAGCATTTTTCATTGGAAGAGGAAATTTTTTTGAGTTTTAAAATATTATGTTTCTAAAACTTGATTAGTAAATATTTCAATATTGCAAGATTACAAATTGCGTCTATTGATTATCGAATAAAAAATGTCACGCATACGTGCTCGACTATTTTAGCTATCTTTACCATGACAATTTGATGATGTGAAGTCGAGAAACTTTCCCAAATTGTGTTCTGAGCCGTGACATATTTAAACTATTTAGTGTCAATTTATACCTTAACGGATGAAAGTTCGTTGGGCCCATATGTTTCTTGTTTCACTGACCGCAAGCGTGTTAACACTGAACGACAGCCGTCAAAGATATAGATGACAACTATTTTCATAGAAGTTATGGAGCTAATATTGTAAGCATTACCTACTGATATATGGTCTAACTAACCTTTGTTTAAACTCTTTTACATGCTTCAAGCGAAACATATCATAATCTGTCCCTTCTAGGGGCACTTTTACCTAGTATTAAAGCAGGAACGACCCACATACGTATTTTGGGCAGCTTTCCAGATTACTTTGCTTTACAATGAATTCTTAAAACATAAACGTAATTGATCTATGAACAGAAAATACGTGTAAATATGTTTGTGTACTCTCTAACTTTTGCGCATTGCACAAAACCGGCTGCCTAGTATATACTAAAACACTTATTACACAATTGATGTAAGACTGATCAATTGAAATCGGGACATTATTTGTTCAACAGGAAAATATAAAATTTTGTTTATATTAAACGAAACATTCTCCATTCGTCATTGTATTCAAATTCATCAAATATTAAATCATGCATCCAACGTATATTTTTCGAACGCAAAAATGCTTAACAAATTTAATACGCAAATGTATAGAACAAGGCCGTAAGTATTAGCATATTCTTAAGTCTAAGCCTAAGCCAAAGTCTAAACCTAGGCGTAAGCATGAGCTTATACCAAAGTCTTAGACTAAGCCTTGACTAAAAAATTATTCTAAAGCTTAAACGTACTCTATCACAGTCCCGCAGGAAAATGTTCCGTCCCTGATCTTTGCATGGACCAAAATTTAACACGTGTAACACTTTCCAAAACTGGCTAATTAATAATGGTTACATTGCTACAGCGGGTTTGCTATAATTGAAGTGTCTTCATTCAACAAATATTTAAATATATAAACGGACCCACACCAAGAATGTTTGACATTAAAGTGATCAGGCTTAGCCTATGCCCTTCAGGTCAAGATTATTTCAAATTATGATGCATGCAAAATTGGCTTCAAAATGAAGTCTAATAGAATGCAAACAATAGGTTTTTTCACTAATCCCATGTACTGACGTTTATTCGAAAAAATAGTCTAATTTTGCAAATTTGGGCATATTTAGGCTTCCATTGACACCATTTCGTCAGTTTACAGTATAAAATTTCATTCCTTGAAATATTTCGGGTTCTTTTGCAAACGTACAAAATGTTCACTGTTAGCCTAAGTACAATATTTACTTCAAAAAATAGCGTAGCGTTCAAGTATATTGCAAAATAGATGCTTATGGACTAAAGCATTTCATATTTGTTGCAAATTCGTAATGATTCAGCAACAACGCATGATGATATCCCGTTGTGCATGAATATAATCACAGACGGTTACCAGGGGTCACCTATGCACTATAAAAAAGTTGAATCAAATTGACTCTCTCCGAAATAGGCTTTTCCTCACTACACAAACTGAGTCAAAATCCGACTCCACCTATGAGTCAAATTCGACTCGATTTGCCTCTGGCGGAGTCGAATTTTGACTCATTTTGTGTAGTCAAAAAAAGCCTAATTCGGAGAGAGTCAGTTAGACTCACCATTTTTTTGCAGAGTGCCACGGTCCTAAACACACGAATCAAAACCAAAATTTTGTATATTGATTTAGCGCTTGGCGTTTGTTCTTGGTACGGTTTGCAACTTTTTACACATTTATTGTGCGCCACTCGTCAGAAATTTTCTGGGTCCGCCTCTGCCATCGACTATGAGCCCGCAAGCGTCAGTACTTGCAATGCAAAAATGGTGAGTCAAATTGACTCTCTCCGAAACAGGCTCTACGGGACTACACAAACTGAGTCAAATTCGACTCTGCTAGAGTCAAACGTGCGACTCAGTGAATCGAATTTGACTCTGGAGGAGCCGAATTTTGACTCAATTTGTGTAGTCCCGTTAAACCTATTTCGGAGAGAGTCAATTTGACTCACCTTTTTTGCAGTGTGAAATTTCACCCAGATCCATGTTGCAACGACGTTTTGAAAACTTAACAATGTTATGGGTTCGGTTTTCACGACTTGGTTTTCTATCAGGAAGAAGCTAAATTCGTAAGTATCCATTGAATTTGGGTTTAAAATAAAACTTTTAGGGAGAAATGGAAAGAATGTAGGCTTTTGGTGAGTTATAAGCTTTTTGGTAAAACGCACACAGTCAATTAAACAATAGTAAGGCTGGAACAAAACAGACATATAAAATCAGTAAATCCAATTCTGTCACACTACCATTTCAGTCTATTCAAAGGTCCACCCACTGAGAGAAGTGCGAGATAGACAGACCTTACAACATATGAGACAGGGGAAAGACTGTTTAGACTTATGGAACATCCATGTTATAAATGTCTAGGTCTGAGTAAGGCCCGACGTCGTTTTAACACACATTATTACGAGACCTATATAAAGTCCGGTAGTCCCTAATGAGGAAGTAGACATATTGCACTGTGTTCATATAGCATCGCAAACATAGATGACAGAAACACATACACACTTATTTATTTATATTGCTTAATTTTTTATTTTTGGTCCCGACTCTCTTCGGACAGTGTAGAGACAATTAATAGTGTCTTGTCTACGTACCGCATAAAATTGTACCTACACGCTAGTTGTAGCTTCGATTTGTACACAGATCCCTACCGGGTGGTTGGACAAACTTTTCATTTGCTTACGTTTAGGCCAGGGTGCAACCGGAATTATAAAATATCGGAACCGGAGACGGAACCGGAAAATAAACAATACTTGTTACCAAAAAATTTATTTTTAACGCTACTTTATCGCTTTTAATGCTGTAAGCGCACCAGTAAGAGTGCAGTACACGTGAAAACACATAATAAATTATGGAGTATCACACAAATTGAAATTTTTGGCAATACACGCTCAGACAATTTTAGATGCCAATTTTTCTTAAATTTTCGAATGTGAAAAATTTTCAATACCGAAAATACCGGTGAAAAAATGCCGGATTTATTACCGGAACCGGATAGTGAAAAATACCGTATTTCCCTACCGGAACCGGAATTCCGGTTGCACCCTGGTTTAGGCTCAGTGGGTCAGCTCTAAAACATTTAAACAACCTGATATATGTGCGAACATTAAAAATACACGGTATTCAACACTTTTAAACTGTTCTCAAGACCTCTAATTGACAATGATACAGTCCTGACTCCTGATTGGTTTATAAATCATTTGGCGCAACAGAGTTTAAAACAGACGTCACAGCTATAAAACAACTCATTTACAAATGCTCCAATACTGATAGTAATTTCTGTTCTTTCTAGTCGAATTCATTTGATTCGAAACCTCAAAACTATGTGTAATTGTCCGCTACTAAAAACGGCTTGATCATGTCCATTTTCAGGTATAATTAATTCTAGGGGCAAATACATGAACCCGATATAGTATGACAGGCCGTTCGTAGTATAAAAAAGCAAACAAACTATTAAAACCAACGGCAAACTGCACGCGAAATAACAAAAGATAACGCAATATAACGCTGAAACGCAGTTTTTATTGCAATAATAAGTGCAATGTGTTTGCACAAAGTTGTTATCTGTATAAGCGAGCTAAACAACTATGGCTAAGATGGGATGACCCTCATGAAGATAAATTGGCCCATGTATAGAACACGGCCGGAACAGTAGTTAAGCATATATATTCCTAAGCCTAAACTAAACCTAAGCCTAAGCGTATGGATGAGCCTATTCCTAAGCCTAAGCCTAAGCGTATGGATGAGCCTATTCGTAAGCCTAAGCCTAAGCGTATGGATGAGCCTATTCCTAAGCCTAAGCCTAAGCGTATGGATGAGCCTATTCCTAAGCCTAAGCCTAAGCGTGAGGATGAGCCTATTCCTAAGCCTAAGCCTAAGCGTATGGATAAGCCTATTTCTAAGCCTAAGCGTATCGATGAGCCTATTCCTAAGTCTAAGCCTAAGCAAAAAGTAGTTAGTCTAAAGTTTAAACTAATCTATTACAACCCCGCCAGAAAACGATCCGGTCCTGTTCTATATATACATTTGGCTGATATATGAATAGTTTTTCGAACAACAGTCTTGAGTGTTCAAATGTTCAAAACAATAAACTGTTGCGGTAAATCAAATGTATATAAAGTCCTGGCGCATGCTAAACTTCTTTACAACACTAAAGTCTGGTCTCGATAGAATTATTATCATATATTAGGTCCCGGGAGTTAAATTGACGTTAAACCAATAGGGCTAACAAATACTGAATAAACGAACTAAGTATTGCGCTGTTAATGTTTACGCCGCACACCTCTGTCACCAGCCGCATATTTGCATGGAATTAAACTAATACTCGTAAATTGTATTACTACACTGTAAATTGCAATTAGTTAACGAATCAACTCAGACGGAAAGTTAGTTGATTTTGAGTTAATAACAGCAAACTTTAACTCACTTTGAGTGAGTTGATCCTCACTCTGGGTTGATTTGAGTTCTGATAGTCCTAACTCTAGACTGAGTGATTAAACTCGGTCAGAGTTGAAATCAACTCACTGGAAGTTTACGATGTACATTTTACCAGTAATCCGGTATTCTCTTTTATCATCTATTATGCTTTGCAATATTACTTCCCTGCAGGCAGAGTCAAAAGTTGCTCGAAGAACAAAAATGTTGCTTCAGAAATTGAAAATTCCGCGTGGTTATACAAAATCAGAATTACGCAATTTTACCATCATTATCCGATCAACTCAAACAAATTTTTACACAAAATCATTACTTTTACTCAGTAGTTATCTAAAAACACGAAGGAAGGTAGAACACACACCATAGTGGCATCAGGAATTCTTTAGCACGAAGCCTAGTCATTAGTTCCCCAAGCCAATGTTACTTTAGAGCTGAGCGTATTCCTAAGCCTGAGACTAAGCCTTGTAAGACCGTATTCACAAGCCTAAGCCTAAACCTTGCAAAAAGCAAATTCAATAAACTGCGTTCAATATTGTGATAATAGCGGAATTACTTCTGATCTGGACGGTCTACACAAGTACATGGCAGGAAGTGTATTGCTTCAGCACGCCAATACTTTCGACAAGCGTTCTCAATTGACGAATCTTGTGTCGTGCAAAACCAAAGGCAACTCCCAATGTTTCAGCCCATTGTTTCTATTAGGTAAACCAAAGCATGACGCAGAAAAAACCCCGATTATGTTCAGTAAATGAACATCAGCAGAACCAAAAAGATAATGACTCTGATCCCCGTTGAATACCATGACCAAACTAACGTTTTCACGAAAATAACAGAACCAGCATCTGATTTGATATTTTATCTTTTTAGTTACAAACTTGATTTCAAAATTGCCCGTTGCAGTTTTACAAGAATCGTCTGAACGCGTACGAGACCGCAACATCGGAGGAACTTTATTACATTCGACGATTGTTGAATAGGTCGTCAAAGCCGACGTTGAACTGTTGTAGATGTCTTACGTTACCTGGAGCCTGTTCATTGCGCTATCAGGCACTCCATCGTATCGCCGTTCGTTCCACAGCACATGCTGGTCGGAGATGCTCGTTTAGCAATCCTTTGCTTGTCCGTCAGCAGGATGGGATAGTATGCTGCGCACCAGCCCTAAGCTGAGACATAATTATCTTGCCGTTGTCCACGATGCAGAATGCATTTTTGACCTCAGTGAAAGAAATTAGCATGGATTTTGAACAATCCAAAACGGCCGATATTTCGCAACTCAACACAATCAACCATATAGCAGAACCTACAGCCGAAAACCTTAAATACAAAGCCAGCAAATCCAACAATCATCAAATTTCCAGCACATGTAATAGCCGGTTCAGTTATGAGGCAGCCAAAACATTCTCCAACTGCTCATATTTGTTTTGGTCGTGACAGCGGTCAACACTTATTCAGCTTCAGCGTATCAAAGCGCTAACAGTTTTATACCACTTTGAATATTGAATCTCTGGTGATCGACGCTGAAATACATTCAATAAACTTAAACATGACACATACAAAGCCTAAGTATACAGAATAAAATGAAACGCTACTATGTATGAATCAGTATTACTTTCCGCAAAATTATCCAAAAAGGTATATCCATACGCAGTGTACTAAAATTAAGCCGAAATATCCACTATTAAATATTATGCACATATTCACAATCCGTATTAAAACAAAACAGCAATTGGATCAAAAATAAGTCCCACAGATCTTAATATTTCAAATTTCTAAACCATTTTCAACTTCTTGTACGCTAGGTTACTCAGCCAAGATTTCCATCTTATGGGATATAAGACACTTTTCGAGCTAAGCAGCAAGAACAAACAAATTACTTACCTGAGCATCCGCTAGCATCGCTTCAATGCTAGGAAGGCAACTATCTGGCAACACATTGCTACTAAGGAACCAAGCCACTGTTTCGAAATAGATTTCCAAACGAGATTGAATTTCAACTGGAGGAACATCTAAAATGAAATTGATTATCCGAAAATCCATTCTAAAGGTTGTGTATACTTCTTCTGGGTTTAGACAAAAAATTCGTAGACCAATATTGTTTACCTTATTAGGTTCATTTTCTTTTCTATTCCAAATGAATAAATCATAAGAAACTTTCAATTAACAGGTGGTTGAAATTAGATAAATTTAGTGGTCGAAATACTGCTGCAACCCATGTTCTGAACTTACAAAATTTTTTATCAAAAACAACATCGCAGTCTAACCTTCAATCGTTGCAAACCGCTTAGCAACTGCTTGCACCATACACTCAACAGCATAGGCGGTCCTCTTCATCAAAACAGCCAGCGTTTGAATTCCATCAGCTATGTTACAGATACCTTGGTCATGCCCAGAAGTAGCTTCATTCTCAGGAACAGCTTTACCAGCAAAATCTGCTGCGACGCAATGCTGGAATGTATCGAACGCAATGCAGCTGAATTGGTGGAACCAATTCAGACCTCTGGTATCTGAATTATGTGAGGCACAATGACTATCCCAGATTACGGCAAAACATAAAAGTGACCACGCAGAAGAGAACGGCAAACGTTGCAGTAGACTGATCTCTTCTATAGCACGATTTAGCACAGCTAAAATTAATATGAAGTACGAAGACAAATTAATAATAATACAGCACAAACATAAATATTTTGTACTTTAAAGTAACATTCTTATAGACGCAACACAATCGCAACGTTTTCAGCTTTATTAAAATGGATTATCCCATTATCACTAATGCGACGTTCACAATAAAAGTTCCCGCCCGGCCATCAAATGAACCCTACCATATGACTCATTTGGTGGCCGGGTGGAAAGTTTTATTGTGAACGCCGCATAATACTATTAAAGTACTACTATGTATTTGACAATACTACGTAGCGCTGCAAATAAAATTTTTGCAGTATTGTAAACAAACGTTTACTAACCTAGAACAACACCAGGAAATTGAACATCGAACGTTGCCAGATCATCTGCATAAGATTTCATTAGTGACATTGACACTCCAAGATCAACTACGCCGTCTAACTCAATATCGTACCAGTCCGTCTTATTTCGTTCTTTGGCATCAGTGTGATGTACTGTTTTTCGACCATATCCTAAACAAATATGCACAGTAAACACGGCATACAGTTCTGAAAAGTTAAAATGCGTAACGCGCGAAATACTACAACAAATTTCTAAACCAAATCCAAAATGATGATAGATAAATCATTTTACACGTCCATTCTTTGAATAATCTGTTCTTTGCATACGCACTGATGAACACTACTTTCGTAAACATAATTCTTTGAAATTTGGCTTCATATATCGTAAATGCAAAGCGAGGTTAAACTACAATAACCTCGAAACAAAGGTCTTGACTTTATCAAACAGCCCCAAAATAATTGTCTAACAACAAAAACCATCCTCAATCTCATTTCTAGCTTGCATTGGTTCTGCCATGAATCCACAAACAATATTACTGCTTGACAGTAGGTGAAACAAAACAGCGCAGTAAGTTTCCAGTCACAGAGTGGGGATCAGCTGCTACCCGAGGAATGCAATGTATACAGCTGCTTTCTGAAAACAAAAAAAGTAAAAAAATAACACATCCCTGCCCGACTTATGAAAACATAAAGGTCAGCTGTTCAAAAACTTCTGACACTGTCAGTAACGACAGTGCGATGGTTGTTTGTATTCAGCAATCCGCACACTCTATGCGCTACTCTGTTCCTCAATTATATCTTTCTAGCGATCACCTTACCCAGAACAATCGAATAAACAACGCTGCAAAACGTTTTCACCAACGCAGCTGCATGAGTTTCATCACCAACGTTGTTCGCTTGTGCAATGTTATCAAAATACCAACTGACCACTGTTGCAAACAATTGCTTTTGCATTTCTGCAAACCGTCCGCTACCCATTTGAACAAGAACATTTACGATAATACTCAATCCGGAATCGGTCAACGGAAACAAATGATAGATGACACCTAAAATAAAACATAATATGCCAATGAGTAGCATGATACAATGCGGAACAAATTTTGATATCTTTAGTAAGAAAGTGTAAACCAAAGTAAACAAAACACATTACGTGGTACTCAATGTTAATACGTTACACTCAGGGGTTTAACATTTACGACGATTTTTAGCGGAGTAGTTTCATTTGTTGCCAAGTAAAAATTCCTAAAAGCCCTGCACAAAAACACAATGGTATTGTCTTGACGCCCTAATCGCCAAGATAAAATTATAAGTCTGCTGCAGTCCATTAGAATTTTTGCCAGAGGTTCTGGAAATTTCGATAACCAAATTTTTGGAATTGGTTAATTGTTCTGCGCTTCATTGAGTCTATCTGTAACTTTGGGGCAAAAACTTTGGAAATGATTTTTAACATTAACAAAGTTAACATAATCTTTGTTACCTATTTTGCTTTACCTCCACTTCCGGCTCCGGCTTTAGAAATAATTTGTTGACCTTCGGTTCCGGTTCCGTTTTCTCCACATCCGTTTACACCCTGCAGACGGCTTAACTACCTACACACATAAGCACACAACACACTGCAATATTGTACGCTTGTTTCCAGCAGTATAACAAGTACTTTGCTAAAGATAACCAATCACACACTCATAGCACATTTTTGTGCAAATAACACTACGTTGTTGAGACAACTGGACAATAGACTGCTAATCACAAGAACCTCCAAAATATCATATCTTGATAACTACTCCAAACTTGCAAAATAAATGTTTTTTCCTAAAACCGATACTTACCCATCCACTCAGCCACGGCGGTTGCGGGAGACGTTATGCTCAATTCTGCAATTGCATCAATAATGACAGCTAGATTTTCACGAATTGCTTTGAGTGACCACTTATTATAAACAACAACGAATCTGAATAGCACATTTCTAACAATATCCATAGTATGGCGTTCGCCAATTCCTAAAAGTTATAACGTACTAAGATTGTAGTGTTGTAAAAAGTACAGACATGCTTACTTGCAACGAATTAACCGTAAATTGTATTCTTAAAATTTGTCTCAATTATTCGTACGAGGATAATTCAATAGAAAATAACGACATATTATATAATTCTGGTTTAAAATACCTTCGGAAATAGTATAGAAAATAAGTATGTAACTGCGCCAAGTTAGAAATAATTAATTATTACTGCAAATTTGGAATTATTCGTGCCGAATAGTTACTATATGATGACCATAAAGTGCAAGCAAAGTAACCGTTAGCAACACCAAAAATTAAACCCTATTACAGCAATGAAAAACAGTTGCTTACCAGGCGCATCAGGACCAGCAGTAGCCCAATCAATAACGTCAGAGCATATTTTGACTGTTAATTTTTCGCACATATCATCTGACTCACACATTAACGCAAAACATCTGTCATTGGCTAAAACCAGGTCACCTAACGAGCGAAAGATGAGTTCGTTAAATTTCGTCTTAAAACTGCCGTCAACATAGCACGCCAGCACTGTTTTCCACAATTTTAATTCCTCACTCTTTTTGATCAGTAAATTATTTTCACTTTGTAAATGTTTAGAACGACGTTCAATATCTGTATAAGGCGGGTAACACGTCATGTTTGTCATGAATTCGTTAAAAACATCGGCTGCCAGCTGAAGACAACCGCTTTCAAATCTGCCAAACTCTCCTTCGAAATACCGTGTCAAATAATTCAAATATTTGTCACGATTTAATAGTTTACTGGAACTTTTTTCGTGCCCAGTTTGGCTAAACAGTTGATACAGAGAAAGTCTTGACGCAATATACCGTAAATTAACTTTCGCTTGTTGAACAGAACCAGGAAACAAACTTTTCAATTCTTTGTTTAGCTTCGACACCGCTGCTTGTTGCTTGCCAGACTTGTGAGAGTAAGCGGTAACCGCAGAATTACTTTTTGAAATTGGAAACACGGCATCCATAAGGCGAATAAATTTCGGTTTGAATAAATCCGTCACAATGTTACTCACATCATTCGCTTCAGTTTTGTCTCCTAGACCAATTGACGCAAATCTTAGCTGAACCGCTCTTTCGCTAGCATCTGGTCTGTCTTCAACCTCCCTAACGAGCATCTCAATCACGTCTTTCTCTAATTTGAACGCCATATCCATTGCAACCAATTCAAAATCAAGACATTTAAAATCCATCACGGCCGAACTGCTATCAGCCAAAGATACTTCGTCAATTTTAATTATCTCCATTATATAATCGGTCACAAACGGAATTACACGAGAAGCAAATTGCTTTAAATTACGTTCATTTTTCAACATATCTTGCCGCTGCAGATTATTGTCAAACTCCAACGGAAACGCAAACGCCTGATTGATTCCATGTGTATGATATTCTAAACAAAGGCTCGGATTTACCAAACTAGTACTAACCACACTTGTCGTTGAACCCATATCTGTTTTTTGTTTCAAAATAGTGGCAAGTTGTGACACAGTTTTCAACAGCATCGCTTTGCATATTGGCGATAGCAACCGTTTGTTGCCAATAGCCTGAAAATAACGCGCAACTTGATCATTTCATTTATACACAAAGTATTTTTCTTAAAAATAGTATATGTAGTATTCAGTACGCAATAGATTGTTAACAATGAGAATATAGCGGCTTAAAGTTAGTCGTACACACATGTATACTAGTACACTCCATAGAAAATAGCTACTTTTGTGAAGTCGAAAACTAATTCTTATACAAATACCACCTACGTCCATACGATTAAATACAATAGTCTAACATGGATTCGTGAAGAATGAACCTTAACAATTAAACAAAAACACTTAGACATTGGCTGGGTTTCCAAAATCCTACTTAAGTACAACTTAGTACTTAAGTACGGGCTAAGTAATTACTTAACCATTTTGTCGTTTTTAAAAGCGTACTTAAATTAAGTAAATACTTAAGTCGCTGACTAAATTTCATATTTTACATAGTAACCGTTGAGGCATATTAACCTTGGTTTAATTGAAATTGAAGACTCATGGAGAATGCTTAATATAAAGCTAAACTATTACTTCCCTGTTATGACAATACCTCACATAGGAGTTTGTTGCTGTTCAAAAAGTTAAGTAATTACTTAAATCGGTGACTTAAGTAATTACTTAAGTATAACTTAAGTAAATACATAAGTTACATTTCAGAAACCCAGCCAATATCTTTAAAATTAACCTCATCACAAGCATAGTTTTTCTTCTTTCCTAGAGTTAGCGTTTGCAATGGAATAAAGGACAAGAAACTCTGGATAAAATCCCACTCAGGACGCATTAGCTTGGCATGATACGGTATGATCAGTTCCGACAGTACGCGAAGACCAAACAATTTGACTTTGTCATCAAAATGAGTAATTGCGCACGACACATGAGCGAGCCCCAGTGAGAAATACGGGCGCAGCTCAGAATCACTGAAAAACAGAACAAAAATTCAATGGACTCAAAACGCAGTTATAAATCGCATAAAAGCCTAAAACTGGTTATTCTTATTTTGGCCAATGTTACTTTTAGGGCCGTAACAGTAGATTAAGCGTATTCCTAAGCCTAAGTCTAAACTTAAGCCTAAAAGCACAAAATGAAGTCTAGAATGTAAGCTTACTCTTTAACAGACCCACCATAAACCGGTACGGCCCTAAAAGTAACATGGGCAATTATTTTGATATAGGTTTATGAAACATCTAAAGTTATATTCTCGGGTTCTAATTTTTTAATTTACAGCCGCAACCTCACGCGCAGGTTTTGTTCGCAAATCGGTTCACAAAACATGGAACTGCACATTCTCGTTGCAAAAATTTGCACGTGCATGTAGCAGTTGCAAGTGCTACATCGCAAAACTACTACGTGTTGAACAGAGTTTAATGCAATTTAAGCTAATGCCACAAACAGGTATAAATCATAGAGCTATTGCCATCTGAAAGTATTCAGTTGGACCATTAACTATCCAAGTTATATAATAATATTGGCACATGTATAGAATAGGGCCGGATCGTTTTCCGCAGGGGCTATAATAGAGTCCGTTTAAGCTTTAGACTATTTTTTTGCTTAGGCTTAGGCTTAGGCTAAGAATAGGCTCATCCATACGCTTACGCTTAGGCTTAGGAATATGCGTATATTACTGTTCCGGCCCTGTTATATACATGGGCCATAATACTAATACCAGATGTCGATATCCTTCCCAACGAACAGTTGATTGCAGACTTTAGAAAAAACTACAGCAAGCACAAATATGACACCGACTCCGTTTAGTTAAAACATTCACTACTGCAGTATTTCAACAACGGTGTTGTTGTTACGGATGCGAATGGTCCAAAAGTAATTCCAACCAATACACTAACCTTAACTTTGATAAAATTTCTTCCAGAACTCGTTTGAGTATTGTTCGTACATCAGCATCTTGGTCAACAATTAACGGAAATACCACAGGAAGAATATCGTGCAAGTGTCGCTGCAATACGCCGTCGTTCTGTTTGTTAATTAATTCGTGTAAACCATGCAGGGCGTCTACACGAACTGAAGGATTATAGTGTCGTAGCAAATTGTTGATGTCCTATAATATGAACAAAACAATCAATAAAGACACTGGAAAGTTTAAAGATAATACAGCTACAAATAACCGTAAACAATCATGTAAACCATAATTATTAATCTACGGACTGTTTATGGAATTACTATTAACGCCTTTTTTAATTGCAGCGCCGTTAAGACCGGTGCAGTGCTACCATGACGCTGTCATCAGATCTCTACCTCACCTCTGAAACCACACCAAAATCACTAACCTGTAACGTCAACTTGCGATGAGAAAGACAGTCAGCGTTTGTTTTGTCTTTCAACTGTTGCGCAAGCACCACCCGACCGGCTTTAAATGTTGTGTTCGTCTCGAATCCTTTCTTCAATTTGCGTCCAGCTTTTAGTTTAACTTTTTGAAAATCAGCTTTGTTTTTCTTTTTCGCTTTAGCCAATTTTCCCATATTATCAAATATTCAAAAGTACAACTTTTATGTTAACAGTGAACAAGATAAAATTCAATTGTTCTATAAAGACATACTCTAAATATAGTAATTAAAATGGCGTCGACACCGATGTGGCCAATGTATAGAACAGGGCCGGATCGTTTTCCGGAGGGGCTATGAGTCAGTTTAAGCTTTAGACTAATTTTTTGCTTAGGCTTAGACTTAGGCTTAGGAATAGGCTCATCCATACGCTTTGGCTTAGGCTTAGGCTTAGGAATATGCTTATACTACTGTTCCGGCCCTGTTATATACATGGGCCGTACTTAAAATGGCGTAGACACAGATGGTATGAAGTTATACAATTGTATTGAAAACACGAACTTTGGTACAAGGCTCCTGAAGTAAGTAGCACATTCACCCATTTTTGAATCCAACGGTCACAACACCAGACGTTGTGACGAAATCAAATTTATCAGGTTGGCATGATTCACCTATCGACTCAACGTCCACATCGGGCTCGTGTTGATACAGAAATACCAGAGGAATGTTAACGTTTGCAGAAAACCCTCGAAAATCACAGTATGAAGGTACATTACTGTCGGTCATATTTCAGTTTAGTAAGTTTCAATGAAATAAGTTTCAATAGTAGTTTTAAGCTCAAATCACATAGGGACTGGTCGATGTGGGTTTGTCTTACAACCAATATGTCAATTTCCAATAAAAATATATTATCCAAAGAACAATTGCTGAAACAATTTCAAACACCAAAAGACGAGATACTGGAGCCGCTGGCATGATAGTATCCTTATAACACCGAATCGAACCCGAGACACATTCTTGAAACAAGCCCAAATATAATTCAATTGATTATTAATGACGTGCTATGCACAGTCTGTTTTACTCTGTTTAAATGTTTCGAAATTCAACTTTTCATTTTGCGCTTGTTTATAGCAAGCTTCACTTGCGAGACATTTTTAAACTACTCTGTCTGACGTTTGACTTCACGTTCCTGGCCCATGTATAGATCAGGGGCTTCCACTTTTCCAGGGTGGAAAACTTACGACCAGGAGTGCATCGCAGCCACTCCTGTATGACGACCTGATTTTTCACTGGTTGGTAGGAAAAATCGCGAGCATAGGTTTTGCTGTGGAAAAGTGGAAAATTCATAAGCCTGTATATTCCCTGGTTCGGTAGGGAAAATCTGTAGTGTAAAGTTTGTTTGGAAAACGGGAAAAGTGGAAAATTTAAAAGCTTACATTATTCCTGGGTTGGTAGGGAAAATTTGAAGCATAGGTTTTGGTTGGAAAACGGGAAAAGTGGAAAATTGAAAAGCTTACATTATTCCTGGGTTGGTAGGAAAAATTTGAAGCATAGGTTTCGGTTGGAAAACGGGAAAAGTGGAAAATTTGAACGCCTTGATTTTCCCTTGGTTGGTAGGGAAAATCTGTAGTGTAAAAGTTTGTTTGGAAAACGGGAAAAGTGGAAATTTTAAAAGCTGACATTATTCCTGGGTTGGTAGGGAAAATTTGAAGCATATATAGGTTTTGGTTGGAAAACGGGAAAAGTGGAAAATTTGAACGCCTTGATTTTCCCTTGGTTGGTAGGGAAAATCTGTAGTGTAAAAGTTTGTTTGGAAAACGGGAAAAGTGGAAATTTTAAAAGCTTACATTATTCCTGGGTTGGTAGGGAAAATTTGAAGCATAGGTTTTGGTTGGAAAACGGGAAAAGTGGAAAATTTAAAAGCCTAGATTTTCCCTTGGTTGGTAGGGAAAATCTGCAGCATAGGTTTTGGATGGAAAACGGGAAAATTGGAAAATTTAAACGCCTAAATTTACCCTGGGTTGGTAGGAAAATTCTGAAGCATTGTTTTGTTTTTAAAACGGGAAAAGTGGAAAATTTCTACGCCTAGATTTCCCCTTGGCTGGAAAGGAAAAACTAAAGCATAGGTTTTGTTTGGAAAATGGGAAAGTAGAAAATTCCAATGGAACGATTTAACAACACATAGCAGATATTTGCTAAAATTAACAAGTTAAATATCATTTCAACGACCTGATTTCACCTCACCTGCGGCATCATCTCCGGTTCCGGCTACTTTTGTTCACTTCCGGCTCCGGATCTGGCATTTTTTCCCTCCGGTTACATCCTACAAACTAACAGGCAATATATTTCGACGCTGGTCAAAACAAGAAACCGCGGAGCGAAAAAGTGCAATGAACAAAATCTACTTTACACAGTTAAACCTAAATGAGCAGAGCATTTACCCGAAATAATACATGACTATTAAATATATCAGATTATGATAGTCCCAGCACAAGATTGGTCAAAACAAGATACCACCGGGTGGCCCAGTATTATCAGAACATAAGTCTGCTAACAAAGTCGACGCTTTGAGTGACGCCTTAAGGTTGTAAAAAAGTTTTAATTTGTTTTAAAGACGTTGTTGGCTAATGGCCGGAAAGCCGAGGAAACATAAATATATCAAATTTGGTCGTCGCTGACTTCCAACCCAGGGTAAATCTAGGCGTTTAAATTTTCCACTTTTCCCATTTTTCAACCAAAACCTATGCTTCATATTTTCCCTACCAAGCCAGGGTAAGTAGTCTGGGCATTAAAATTTGAACTTTTCCCGTTTTCCAACCAAAACCTATGCTTCAGATATTCCCCACCAACCCAGGGTAAATCTAGGCATTGAAATTTTCCACTTTTCCCGTTTTCCAACCAAAACCTATGCTCCATATTTTCCCTACCAACCTAAGGTAAATCTAGGTCTTTAAATTTTCCACTTTTCCCATTTTCCAACCAAAACCCATGCTTCAGATTTTCCCTACCAACCGAAGGTAAATCTAGGCCTTTAAATTTTCCACTTTTCCCGTTTTCCAACCAAAACCTATGCTTCAGATTTTCCCTACCAACCTAAGGTAAATCTAGGCCTTTAAATTTTCCACTTTTCCCGTTTTCCAACCAAAACCTATGCTTCAGATTTTCCCTACCAACCTAAGGTAAATCTAGGCCTTTAAATTTTCCACTTTTCCCATTTTCCAACCAAAACCTATGCTTCAGATTTTCCCTACCAACCGAAGGTAAATCTAGGCCTTTAAATTTTCCACTTTTCCCGTTTTCCAACCACAACCGATGCTTCAGATTTTCCCTACCAACCTAAGGTAAATCTAGGCCTTTAAATTTTCCACTTTTCCCGTTTTCCAACCAAAACCTATGCTTCAGATTTTCCCTACCAACCTAAGGTAAATCTAGGCCTTTAAATTTTCCACTTTTCCCATTTTCCAACCAAAACCTATGCTTCATATTTTCCCTACCAACCTAAGGTAAATCTAGGCCTTTAAATTTTCCACTTTTCCCGTTTTCCAACCAAAAACTATACTTCAAATTTTCCCTACCAAGCCAGGGTAAATCTAAGCTTTAAAATTTTCCACTTTTCCCGTTTTCCAACCAAAACCTATGCCTTACGCTTGAATTTTCCACTTTTCCCGTTTTCCGACCGAAACCTTTGCTTCAGGTTTTCTCTACCAACCCAGCGAAAAAATCTAGGCATTAGAATTTTCCACTTTTCCCGTTTTCCAACCGAAACCTTTGCTTCAGGTTTTCCCTACCAACCCAGGATAAAAATCTAGGCATTGGAATTTTCCACTTTTCCCGTTTTCCAACCAAAACCTATGCTTCAGATTTCCCTACCAACCCAGGGCAAAAATCTAGGCATTAAAATTTTCCACTTTTCCCGTTTTCCAACCAAAACCTATGCCCTACGCTTGCATTTTCCACTTTTCCCGCTTTTCAACCAAAACCTTTGCTTCAGATATTTCTTGCTAACCAAGAAAATATCTAGGCATTTCAATTTTCCACTTTTCCTGTTTTCCAACCAAAACCTACGCTTCTGACTTTCCCTACCAACCCAGGGGGAAAAATCTAGGCATTAGAATTTTACACTTTTCCCGTTTTCCAACCAAAACCTATGCTTCAGATTTTCCCTACCAACCCAGGGGAAAATCTAGGCATTCGAATTTTTCACTTTTCCCGTTTTCCAACCAAAACCCATGCTTCAGATTTCCCTACCAACCCAGGGGAAAAATCTAGGCATTAGAATTTTACACTTTTCCCGTTTTCCAACCAAAACCCATGCTTCAGATTTCCCTACCAACCCAGGGGAAAAATCTAGGCATTAGAATTTTCCACTTTTCCCGTTTTCAACCACAACCTATGCTTCAGATTTCCCTACCAGCCCAGAGTAAAATCTAGGCATTAAATTTTTTTAATTTTCCTACCAAATCAGCGGAAAATTTAGCCGTCATACAGGAGTGGCTACGCTGCACTCCTGGTTATAAGTTTTCCACCGTGGAAAACTGGAAGCCCCTGTGCTATACATTGGCCACGTTCCTTAACAAAGATAGCACTCCAAATCGAATTTGCTGATGTCTTCGCTTTCGGGTTAGCTGCTAACGTACCGTTCGACGGTCCAAGCATATTCCTAAGCGTAAGCCTAAAGTGTATGGATGAGCCTATTTCTAAGCCTAAGCAAAAAATTAGTCTAAAGCTTAAACTGACGCTATTATAGCCCTCCGGAAAACGATCCGGCCCTGTTCTATACATGGGCCATCGTTCCCGCAGCCCTATAGTGCCGTCCCACGGAGGATGGACCCGCGTCCTTCCACAAAACATATTCTATATACAGCTGTATTTTGGAAGCCAAAATTCAAATTAAAAAATCATCCCGCGCCGCCACTCCATCCAGAAAATTATTTCTCGGATACAATACTGACTGACACACTTCTGGACCACATTGTCGTACTTTGTTTGAATAATACGAAAAAATACAGTTCTTTGCCGACCGCTTCAAGTGTAAACGCACACAAAAATTGGAATAAAAGAATTTACTACAAAAACGGATTGTATTACGAACAAAATTATGATACAGTATTATATACAAAAGATAAATTCGAACAACTGATTAAATTTAAACAAAAACTAAAACCCATATTAGGGTGAACACAAGCGTAGCTTTCGAAAATCAAACGCAGGTCTCTGTTTAACGCAACACAACACAAAGGATACGCTGCAGACGAAAATGAAATCAATTTGCGGCACACGTTACCACTAATATCGGTATCAATTAGTAAATATCCATGATGAAAGTATCTTAGCGCAGTGGAAAAGCGTTTCAACTGATCACTGTGACAATAACGTTTGAAAATTTGGCCAATGTAAACAACAGGGGCGGAACAGTAGTATAAGCATATTTCTAAGCCTAAGCCTAGGCGTAAGAATGAGCATATTCCTAAGCCTAAGCCTAAATCCAACCTAAGCGTAAGATGAGCATATTTCTAAGCCAACGCCAAGCAAAAACAATAGTCTAACGCTCAACGTTACTCTATTCTAGTCCCACAAAAAAATCTCCGCCCCTGGTTTTAACATGAGCCGAAACTTTTAACAACTCCATGAAAAGTCAACATATAGAATTAGGCCTAAAGTAAAGGCATATCTTAAAAATTTCGATGCATCCACCAATTTTTTATTGAAAATTTTGAAAAATCGGCTAATATATGCACGTCTTGTGTTAGCAAAAAAATAAAACATTTTTGAAACTTTTATACTTCAATATCCATTTTCCGTTTCTGGTTTCGTTTCCATTATTTTAATCCCTAACCGTTTCCGTTTGCGTTATTTTTTACTATACTTTTACACATCGCGTATTCACAAGAACTAAGCTGGCAGTACAAAAACATCTAAACAATCATTCAAGCGTTGTGCATAAATAAGAAAGTTGCGGAAAATATTTGAAAATACTGATGATTGGCTCCAACTGAAGCTGTTGTGATCAAATAGCTCAGAAAGTTTGTGTCACCTGAAATTTTGGCTCTGAAGCATAACAGTGTTTCGCGACAGGATCTTTGTATCGGTTCTCGTGGTAGAGGCTGGATGATGACGTCCTGCATTTGACAACACATAACTCAAACTGGTCTTTGGCCTGAAATACAAACGCATTTATGCAGAACAATAAATAAAATAAAATTCCAAATACAACGCCATCTTTGCCATAATCGCGAGTATAAAATGTAGGTGAATACAACAAACAAAACATATTTTTTTTCAATTTTACTGGTTTAAGACACGGTTTTGTCGTACGTTCAATTTACTCAGAACTGAAACCACAATTTAATATATCAGTAAAATAAAATACTAGCATGGTTTTAAAACCATGCTCAGCCTGTCCTAAGCCAATCGGTCTAAACAAACCCAACCCTCACTCACCTTCAAAAACAGGCGCAACCTTGGCCGCTTCACATCCGCAAACAGTGCTTCCAGTAGCGGTTTACGATCAGGTCGCAGGCAACACGAAACACAGTATTCAAATACACGACAGCAACCTGTATCTTGAGAGCACGTCTGGCAAGAGAACTGACCCGTGTTCGACACTTTACTCGGCAGCATCATTTGGTTTATTCCCACATTATTATCGCTGTCATGATTTAACAACACGCCGGTTAACTCACAACAACCGTTTGCCAACAATCCAGACCGGCTACAAGTATAACCACGGTCATCAGTGATTAAACGCCGTCCTTGCCTCGTATTACGACAATGTACGACCATCGGCTGCCCCTGACTGGTGCGTCCACTATCGTTCACTTGCCTAGCACCACCATTGGCTATAATTGAATTAAGCTCATTTACCTGGACCGTCCTGCTCGGCTCTGACGGATACAAAATACTCTTTGGAGCTCGAAATCGTAAGGCTTCAATTTGTGCCGTGTCTCGATCTTCGCTACCTTCTTCTAAATACCGAATCACTGCGTGTCGAATGAACTCGAGCAAGCCTGACATGACGACGAAATAAGTGAACGAAAACAAAAATAAATACGCTACAAATGATCGCTTTCGAATCAGTTGCGTTGGGATGTAGCGAAGCATTGCGCATGTTGAATGACACCATCTTGTTAATAACGACAAACGAACCATTGCGCAATATTTTGTGATGTGACTGGGTTGTTAAAGTTTGTAGGTTTGTATCGCCTTGCACACTTGCGCGCTGGTGATATAACATAATCTTTTGTAACAAAATTGCTTGGGAACGGGACAATAATATGAAATTATAAAATATTTACAAATTTTAGTGCGCACTGAGGTAACACAGATTTACAAGAAACATGATTAAGTCCTGAAACAACAAAAATTTCACACGAAACAATTTAGCATCAATTTTGTCAAATTACAAGTAAATCAAGCAAAAAGAATACTCTCAAGTAATATTAACCCTTTCTCACATGAATATTTGCAATTTGACGTGAGATGTAATTTCAAGGTGAGATTCGATCCCAGTCTCACGGGTGGGAGGCGTTTACGATGACCACTGAGCTATAGGGGCTTGACGCTGGAGTCAGAGGGGGCTCATACGTCTTGTGGAGATTTTACACTGCGCATATATGTTATAAATGTTGAACAGTGCTCACAGTGTGTGTATTGCTCGTACATTGTATTTAGTTGCTCATAATCATTGAAACACGGTAGTGTTTTCAATATTTGTTTCAAGCATCGAGAATGCACGCTTTTTGAAAGTTTTGCAGAATGTTCTCTGCAGGAAAGCAGAGCTGGAATGAGGTAACTTGCGTATAGAATATCCTTGGACAGCTAAACGTCTCATTTAAGTTATTAAAAGTTTGATTTTTGTAATTTTTCGAAAAAATTGTATTACAAATATGTAATTACCATAGCTAGTCGATATCATTGTGTGATGCGAATGACACCGTGCAATAGATTACGTGTCCTTGCGATGTTTGTTCTACTGAAATTTCTAACTAAGACAGTAATATTTTGTAATAACCTCCCATGCATTATAGCTTAGAACAGGCTGCTTTTTGGTGGATTGCAATGGAGCAAGTGTACGCTTTAGACTTATATTTTGTTTAGGCTTAGGCGTACGCTAGGAGTAGTTTTAGCACAAAACCTCACCGTATCCCATGTAAAAGACAGAAACTAGGTAAAAGTGCCCCTAGAAGGGGCAGATTGCGATATGTTTCGCTTGAAGCATGTAAGAGTTTAAACAAGGGTTAGTTAGACCAAGATCAGTAGGTAATGCTTATAATATTAGCTCCATAACTTCTATGAAAATAGTTGTCATCTATATCTTTGACGACGGTCTTTCAGTGTTAACACGCTTGCGGTCAGTGAGACAAGGAACATATGGGCCCAACAAACTTTCATCTGTTAAGCTATAAATCGACACTATGGGTTTTCAAGGCGTTCTAAAGTACAACTCTCAACATGCCTTTCGTATAACAGTCAGTTGCTTTTTAAAGTTATCTCAATTCAGCGCCAGCAGAACATGTTCTTTGAAATATTTAGCAACGTTTGAATGGTATTTTCTAGATGAATAGCTTAAATATGTCACGGCACAGAACACAATTTGGAAAAGTTTCTCGACTTCACATCATCAAATTGTCATGGTAAAGATAGGTAAAATAGTCGAGCACGCATGCGTGACAATTTTTTATTCGATAATCAATAGACGCAATTTGTAATCTTGCAATATTGAAATATTTACTAATCAAGTTTTAGAAACATAAATATTTTAAAACTCAAAAAATATCCTCTTCCAATGAAGAATGCTAGATTAGATCACTTATAAACTGAACATTGTAAAACCCAACAAACTCTAACATTAAGCTGATAGGTGATGTCCGCTGGGCCAATATGTTTCTTGTTTAACTGACCGCAAGCGTGTTAACACTGAAAGACAGCCGTCAAAGATATAGACGACAACTATTTTCATAGAAGTTATGGAGCTATTATAAGCATTACCTACTGATCTATGGTCTAACCCTTGTTTAAACTCTTTTACATGCTTCAAGCGAAACATATCACAATATGTCCCTTCTATGGGCACTTTTACCTAGTATACTCTATGTGTCAAAGGGTTAACACCTTTTAATTGTTCTGTTTTACAGTACCTAAAGTTAGGGCCACGCCTCGTTTTTCAAAATATGCATAACACGACCTATCAACCAGAGTGCAACCGGAGGTGAAAAATGTCGGAGTCGGAAGTCAACAAAACTTGCCGGAGCCGGAGATGAGGAGCAATTAGGTGATTAAAATGTTTAATTTGTTCAATTTAGCAAATATCTGTAATTTGTTATTAAATCGTTTGGTTTATTGCTTATTTTTTGCAAAATTTCTGTAATTTACTTACAACAGTCCCAAAAATTGAAACGCAACGCGCCAAACAGATAAATTTTGTAAAACTATGCCAAATTTCACTTCGAAACTCAGCACATTTTTCGCATTTGATTGTTCGTACTTCTGTGCTTTTACAGTTAATTAGAATTAATTAAAATGGCTTGCACGCTCCAATATACAAGATACAAACCAATCTCAAAATATCAAACAAGTTAAAGTTTTATTTGAATTCAATAGAATCCCATATTCTGTACACTGCAAAAAATGGTCAGGAAAAGCCTATTTCGGAGAGTCAATATGACTCACCATTTTTTTGCAGTGTAAAACAAGACCATGCCATTTCTGACGGAAAGAAATCGTAATGAAGACATGACCAATAACGTAAATAAGATTCTTACACTTTAGGTTACAAAATAAATTATTTTTTCACGTAAAACTATGCCAAATTTCACTTCGAAACTCAGCACATTTTTCGCATTTGATTGTTCGTACTTCTGTGCTTTTACAGTTAATTAGAATTAATTAAAATGGCTTGCACGCTCCAATATACAAGATACAAACCAATCTCAAAATATCAAACAAGTTAAAGTTTTATTTGAATTCAATAGAATCCCATATTCTGTACACTGCAAAAAATGGTCAGGAAAAGCCTATTTCGGAGAGTCAATATGACTCACCATTTTTTTGCAGTGTAAAACAAGACCATGCCATTTCTGACGGAAAGAAATCGTAATGAAGACATGACCAATAACGTAAATAAGATTCTTACACTTTAGGTTACAAAATAAATTATTTTTTCACTTGAGTGTTTCAAAAACAAAAATAACATAAAAAATGTGCGTAAATGGAAACCATTTTAGAACATTCTAAATGGCAAAGCAATCGACCTTGAAAACGACAAAATGCAAATTGAATATTCCCTATAGAGGCACTGACCCGTGTTTGTCGATTAAAAGATTATTATGAACTCGGAACGAAAATAAATTTCTTGATATTTCAACTGCATTCATATTTACAAAGTAGAATATTCGTTTTTTCTAATTCATTACGAGCGTACTACTACATTGCATCAATGTAATTTCATAGTTATAAACTAAGAAGCGGCACTTGCCACTGCAGCACGACTACTAGACCAGACATCCGTTAAATCAAAATCACTGCTCCGCTCATAATCTGTAATATCAAGGGCAACAATGCAGCTTTCACGTACAACGCGTTCTTCGTCCGCCAGATACGCTTGCAGAATTTCTAAACAATCGTCAGTGCCTATCGAACCAAGCGCTTCAGCGCACTCATGGCGCACCATATAATTCTCGCGAGAATCAGCCAGTGACGCATGCAAAGCCTCGATTGCAAGCGGAGATTTCATTTGGCCCAAAACGTAAGCAACTTCATGGCGAAACAACGCAGATTCAGGACATTTCAGACCTAAAAACACAATAAATATTGTAACACTGCCTACTGCACGATAAAGTTTTATTAAACGAGCATAAGCCATCCAGCCAATGTTATGGCCGTAATTGCAGATTAAGTATATTCCTGAGCCCAAGCGAAAAACAAGTGTAAACCTAACCGTAAGCAAAAAAATTAGCCTAAAATTAAATTTTGTTCCAGTACCGCAGGAACTAAACAAGATAAGCTAGATATAGTTTTAGCTAAAAAATTTAAAATGACGAAAATTTATAGAAAAAAACTAGAACTATGACTTTATAATTATTACAAAATACATTTTTGAAAATCTCGACTGTCGAATATCTATTGAATTTTTTTATTTAAATCTGCGCTAAACATTTTTCATAGTAACAAAATTACAGCGGTTCGAAAATTAGTAAACTTCACAGCAATGCAACCAACCGACCGTATACAGCAACATCAAAAGAAAACTATTCAGATAAAGATACCTTTACTCAAGGCTCCTACAGCAGCTTCTCCGCCCATATTTCGCAACGAAAACATTGCTCTGTATCGATCCCAAAGGCAGGCATTACCATCAAGAAGTGTTTCTTCTAAACGTTTCACCAGCGAATCTTTGCTACTGTGGCTGCTTTCCACGCACTGAGGTGGAGCTGGATCTACAACAAACATTAAATACGGCTTTTAAGAATTATCACACAAACGGCTTCCTGCTACTTTCATAAAATATTGCTGAGCTATATTTTACGCTCTTGTTGATGTACGCTTGAAGCTACCTCATATTTCTCAGGATACCATGCAAGAAACCGCTATTCACGTCGCATTTTTAACAGTCACGAGTTCACTACTTAATACAGCTGACCTTGACTGTAATTCTGGCTTCTCCACAGCTTGAAAATTTCCGCCGGGGGGCGTTTCCGGGGGGGCCCCCAGGAGTTTCGTGGGGGGCAGCTAGTTTTGCTGGAGGGCAGTTTTCCTGGGGGCCCCCAGATGATCTGGGGGTCCTGGGGGGCAGGCTTAAAATTTTACAAACCGACTTTTTGGACCATTTTTTCATTCTAGACCATGTTTCCAACTCGACTTAAGATTACTCATCGCTCAACATGACAAAAATTTCTCGCAAACGCTAATAACAATAATTTTAACTAATATTACTGACAACTTAACCAGAAGTTGAAAGAAGCACAATTATATAAAATATAGATAATCTATAATTGAAACTGTGATTAATATATATTTTGTATATTAGTCACAGCTTCAGTTTATCATAAGGCTCAGGCGGGTTGAACTTGCTGCTGCAAGGTACTTTCGAATGCTGTATGCCCTGAAACGGTCTTTATATAATTGTGCTTTTTTCAGTTCATTATTGAATTGTATTAGTTACTACGGGTATTTGTAACGCTATTAAAAATTATGAGTACTCAGCGTAATACAAAATCATATTTTTCCGAATGTCCGCCTCAAAAGAAGTCTAGGTCTTTACGTTTTAACATTGAAAATTTTTGACCTAGAAAAGTCCTGGGGGGCCCCAGCAAAAAAATTTGCTGGGGGGCGGCAGAAAATTCGCCGGGGGGCCTTTCCTGGGGGCGACAAAATTTTCGCCGGGGGGGCCTTTCCTGGGGGCGGCAAAATTTTTGCCGGGGGAAAACGAAAATTTTGAAAAGTGCTGGGGCCCCCCGCTGTGGAGAAGCCAGTGTATGTAGCTTCAAAGCGCGAACCACAAAGAAAGATTAAAATGGTAATAAAATTTCAATACCAAAATTAATAGTATGTCGGCTAAAACACTAACAAATCAACGTTGTAAACATCTATACATTACGTAGGTAGTTTCGCCATTGTGAAACCAGTATTAAAATTCAGCCACTCCCAACGGAAGCAAACACAATCTCACACCGCCAGAGAGACTCATACTTACCAACAGATCCGTAAGGATTATCAGATAAATGCTCATGAGATGCCTCTGCCAGCCATGCGATACGTCTGTGTGCAAGCATGCAGGTTTCCGCAACCTAAACAATAGACAAGAACTTTAACAGAAACATGCACTATAAGTTAAATTCAAACGTATTCGAGTTAAAACTTTGACATTTACGCAAATGATTGAATATGAAATCAATTAAGAAGATGTAACTTTGCACGGCAACATGATAATAACACAATCCCTACCAAAACAAGACAAAGTGTCAAACGTCGAATTTCTTACCAAAACAGCGTGCCAAATACTTAACGCGCAACATATAATCAGTACTGCCGCAAGTAGACAATAAGAGAGCGTGACACTTCAAAACACTTTAATTTACTACCATGATGCATCAGGTAGCCCGATCTTGAGCGTTCCTACTTCCAACCGAGGGAGGACAAAACTGCATGTATTAAACTAACTACTCATCATGCTTAATGGTACATCAGACGGCAATCTGTAAAATGTTTGCGTTCAGAATGTTCGTAAAATTTTTCATTGGTAAACACCCGCATCCATTCAAGGAGTGACGTCCCACATCTTAGACCGCGTCGAACTATGACACAATATTGCAGGAAACGACAAGAGTACCCCATACTGATAATACTATATACTGTTGGTATTACGAAGCGTAACGGGATTAATTACATACATAAACCAGGATAAAAACTAATCTGACGCAACCGAATCAACGTAATTAGGGCAGCGACTACGTAGTTACAATTTGTGGAATTTTTGCCAATTTTAAAAATTTTTTGCCATGAAACTTAAATGTTTTAATACAAAATGATGACCATGACACTTTTCAACTTACTTCAGGTGCCGGATCAGTGCTAAAACGTTCTAGCAGTGAAAGTGTTGATGGATCTCCCACAGCTCCTAATGCTTCACCTAGAACCATTTGACAGTGAAAATAATTATGCTCATGAACTTCCTATGAGAAACCCTAAGTTTACTGCCATAACAGGAAAGCAGCAGTGACTCTTTAACTGACAAGTGCTGCGTACACAATAAACAACAATATTCAGTTACAAGCTTATCATATCATATTAAACACGTTCTCCAATTCCCCTAATTTTAATTTTAAGCTAGTACACTGCAAAATAACAACCCCTCAAAAAGCTTTAATTTCAGATGCGGTGGGGTTCAAAAAAATGACGTAGAGATTACACTGGTCCACTGCTCTTACCACTGAACTACGTACCGCAGTTTAGTCATGAAAACATTTCGGTACTTCAACCTTATAAACCGTACCAGCTTCATGTCGAACCATTGGATCTTCATCGGCATCTGACAATATTTGCGATAACACCGGAATGGCTTCTTGATCTTGCATCTGACCCAAACAGTACGCTAACTCATGTTTCAACAACGCAGACGAATCGCCGAATGACCTAACAAAAGATTAGAAACAATATATGTATATAAAAAGGCCAATGTTACTTTAAGGGGCGTAACGGTAAATTGTGCGTGTTCCTAAGCCTAAACCTAAGCGTTGCAAAAATGTGTTCCACAGCCTAAGCCTAAGCAGAAAAAATGTAATCTAGAATCTAACCTACTACTTTATAAACTGACAGAAACCTGGACGCCACTTAAAGTAACAAGGGCCAAAAAGAATATAGTATTACGTACAACGAAGCTGGGAATAATGACTCGTCACTAGTGTTCGACGTTTAGCTTCAGTCTTACGATATTTCAAAAATTGTTAGCACTTAGCATTTTGTTCAAAGAAAATGTATGTAGTAAATGCATCGTCGGTGTTCGCAGTTTATACTTTGAAATAAAGTGATTGTAACATCACGTCGGTTCTTAAAACAAACACTGTGACTTACGATGAAATATGCCGAATAGCATCTGAACCACCAAGACTTTTGAGCGCAAACAGAGCTCGAAAGCGATTCTTCAACGGCTGAGCGGAACTGTTTAAAATCTTCCCAAATTTATCTATATCACTCAACGAATCCATTTCAAAACTGGCTAACGTCGATGCAGTCGTAGTGGGTCTATACGCTTTGAGCGAAGCTTAGCCACACTGCCTAACAATATGCTTAAATGCAATAATTGGAATACTTAATAATATGCTAATTAGCCAATAACCTGCTAATTTTCCAGTATTGGCAGTTTTGAGCAACATAAGTATTTATTATCAAAAAACCGTACACAAGATAGCGTCATGACCGACAAAATGAATACTTATAAATATATTACGCACTCAAATGCTATAATTGACACGAGATATGGAGACTAGCATCTAGCTATTCTAAAGCGTTTCCATTATACTTCTCATGCCCGAAAATTCTACAGCTAATAACGCGCAAACGCTTATACAAACGATAATTCCCCAACTCAACTACCATAAAATGCCATAGCTAATATGCCAATTGGTTACCAGCTAACTATTATTTTATCCGGTTTTGAAGATTTATGAACATTTTTATTCAGATTCCTCGCATTCAAAATGTCTTCAGTACTAAATATAAGTCGCTTGCGACCGCAATAAGCACTGAAATAATGTAAAAATCTTGATTTAGGCTTTACCAATTATGCAATTAAGTTTGTAGCAAATAAACGGCTCTGAATTTTAAAATCACAATACGAGGTTAACACCCCAGGATAAAGAGCATTCAAAGAAAAAAGTTTTTCAAAATCGATTCCTGAGATTCTATGCTCACCGGACGGACAGACTGACATCCGCCCACCCACCCTCGCGCACAAAATATAAAACGCTTCGCGAAGCTGAGTCTTGCTTTCCACAATAACACTTAAAGGCTAACTTACTCTTCTAAACAAAATAAACTCTAGTTTATTGCAGTTATAAGCGGCCAATGTTACTTTAATGGGTGTAACAGTGGATTAAGCGTATTCCTAAGCCTAACCCTAAGCATTACAAAAATGTGGTCCTAAGCCTAAGCAAGAAAACGTAATCTAGAATCTAAACCTACTCTTTTATAGACCCACCAGAAACCCTTAAAGTAACATGCGCCTTATAACATCTCTTAAAATTTCAAATATGCTTTATTTCGCATTTAACGTTATTTCATAACAAAAACTTCCATACTTTCACAGATTCTTTTTCAGTTTTCAATATATTTTTTCACATAAAATTAAAACCCCCCTTACCAGTCTGTTCTGAAATAATCAAAACACGGTGTCCGCCTTTTGACAAACATTCATTTCGCATGTCAGCCTATGTATCAAAACGTTGCACAGCAGAAAGTTAGATGACACGCAGTTGTAGCATAGGCACCTCGTGCAACATTTTAAGTGAAACTCAAAAATTCTACTTAATAAAGAACAATGAAGTTATCTGCTCCTTGAATTAATCATTACACATTTACGCATTAAGCTGAAGAAAACAATTTTATTAACATCATTGCAATACATATCTCCAATAGGAATGCATTAAGAAACTGTAGGAGCAATCAAACATGAAAATGCCAAAGCTGAACCGTCATAGCTTGTGATTGAATACCTGTTTCTAGATATTTTACAAAAAAATCCGCGAATTATAACAACTGACAGATGCGTTCCTGCTAAATCTGGACCATTGGGACACTTTTGACTATTTCGCTTACAAAATGAAAAAGATAAATGCATTACAATCCCATATGTAACAAATCCTAATAACTTTTACGATTTTTAACATGAATTTGTTAATGTTGTCAACGAGCCCAGATTGCTGCAGAAGAAATTTTTAGCATTCAAATTTACATAAATATACTATAGTCCATAATGTAGTTATGTACATCGAAAATGAACAAATTATAAAAACAACGCCGAAACCATTAGCACAAACGCCAAATCACACTCACACTATCAAGTGAAAGAACATTATAAAAAATGTTTCAGTGAACGTTACACAATTATGCAAATTAGCCCATAGCTAAAAACGACTTAAAATTTTAAAGCCCCAATGCAACGTTAACACCAAAGTATGTACTTAAACTTTCAAACAACTGAAAGCTTGTCGAAATCTCTTCAACGGTTCGTGAGATTCTGATCCACGTTTCGACCGCCGAGTACAAAAAACATAAAACCCTTCCTGAGTGTCGCTTAATAATATGTCTTTTCGAACGCTTTAATTAATAAATCCACCAAACAACCCATGCCAAATTTTGAAAAAATAACCTTGCTTTTACAATATCAAAATTACGAAGCAACATTTCCCAAAACAGCCTCACGCAAATAAAATAACTTTAAATGACAACTTTAATAACAAGATCTGTGTGAACCAAATGCACTTTATGTCACTGAAGAGTTTAAATTAATCGGTTTATAGCACGTTATATATTAAAAATATCAACAGGCATTGTCATTTTGTTACCATTTGTCGCATCAAACTGCTTACTAATTTTTCCAACCTTCTAACGTCCTGTTGCTGGTCAGTACTATACTGTAAGCATACAACATCATCGGTGCACTTAATAATTAGTCGAGCATCTTTGTGGCTATATTTTGTAACAATGCGGCATTTGTTAGGGTTGCTTGTATACAGTCGGTCAACTGACTTCGCAAATTCATCCCAACTCGAGAAAAATGTCATTGTTCTAATATAAATGCCTATAAGCATAAAATCGTGTTCTGAAACATGCAACTGACGGAAACAATATGATCTGATGAGAAGCTTGTACGAAAATACTCCCCGAACGTACATAATATATCCATACAATCTCGCGATTTGCTGTTTTCATTCACAATGTCAAAACTTCCAAGTTAAAACTCACAACATCTCATATCGCGAAAAAACAAAAAAGAGTATTCCAAAGGACACGTGCAACTGCCACAGATTTATATATAAGCACACTACATTTATTACGGATATCAAAGAAGTAATTATGCAATTCAAGTATAATATAACCGTTTTGGCGGTTATCTTTTAGCGAACAATCACCGAACGAATGAATGAACCAACAGTAAGCATGTGAGACCTGCTTGTCCGTTATATGCACATGCAATATACCGCAGTGCACTGTATGTATGCTATCTGGCAGCATACGGTCGACGCATATAGTCGACGAAAAATGCAGTTGTAGAGGCGGGCCACGTGGCGCAGTGATAGAGTGTTTGCTTAAGGATCCGTAGACCGAGAGTTCGATCTCTTCTCTAGCCCACGTTTCCAGCTGCTTAGTTAAAAGGTCTGAAGCCCCGGTTTCTACATATACTGACATGGAGGCCACGCCGTGGGCGCAATGGCAAATTGCCGCGCTATGAGCCGGTATCCAGTCCAAAACAGGGTGGACGGTGAAGGGACGACCTTATTGAAAATAAGACCATGTAAGCATGTGACATGCTTGTCCGTTATATGCTATGGAATATAGTGCAGTGCACTGTATGTATGCTAGCTGGCAGCATACGGTCGACACATACAGTCGACGAAAAATGCAGCTGGAGAGGCGGGCTACGTGACGCAGTCGTAAAGTGTTTGCTAAGGATGTTCCGGTTCCTACCTAGACAGAGACGAACATTTTCAATTTGTTTCAGAATTTGTTGAAAAATATTGACACAGGTTAGAACATATGCCTATGGTACTTCCATCGCTAACCTGCTGAAAGCTTGAGTCAAACCATCTCCGACGTTCTAGCTTTTAGAGAACTTTGTTGTCCGTTCTAAAAACATAAACACGAGCTGTTCAACTAGCTAAGTAATTCAATAGTCGATGTTATTAAATGTGTGGCACTTATCACCAGTTAGCAAAAAAATCCTGCAAATCTCTAACCAGAAAACGGAGTATTTCAACATTACACTTGACGCTTATTTCGTGTAACAAACATATTTGGGGAAGTTTCTATCGGAACCGGGAACGTTATAGTTAAATTCAGCATTCGAAATCTAAATCATTGACTAAATTCGTTTTCTACTCCATTAGCGCACGCAAATTGTAGTATCCTGCTTCATATGATGTGATGAAACTACTGTTAGATTTTTAGAATATTGTGTGATATTCGCATAAACGTCACGCGGCATCATCTGACATATATGACTACTTGTATATTAACTTGACGGCATGTCGTATGCCATGCTACCCGTAGAAGGGTGAAATCGGATATCGGTTTCCATTTCCGTTTCCGTCGAAAATCGGTATCCGTTTCTGTTTCCGTTTCTGTTAATATAGAAATACAAGAAATTCATTTATTTTTACGTTCAAAATTTAAATCACAAATTATGTAAAATTTCTCGCAATTTTTCATAGATGTGCTGGAATTGTGCGAACTGAAACAAAAATTACGATATTCCTCCCTAATCTTAAAATTTTCGTGCATCCGCCATTTCTTCTTCAAATTTTAGAAAGCCCGGTGAACATTCATTCAATAGAGTTGGAAGAAAAATGAAACCTATATAACATTGTTATACTTCAATATCCGTTTTTGTTTCCGTTTCCGTTATTTCGAACACTATTCGTTTTCGTTTCTGTTATTTGTACTACGCCTTTGCACACTGCCAATCTGCTGTTCAGGCCAATATTTGGCCTGGGCCAATATTTAGCCTAGCCCAATGTGCTAGTTTTTAATAGCAGTTTCGAGTGAGGTTAAACTCTGCTCTTGAACTCTAGAGCAATCAGGTTTGGTTTTTTGGACAGATGAAATACCGATAATATTGTTTTGCTATATCTTACAATGGCTAATTGGCCAAGTCCAATCTGCTATTTGCTTGAGTAGCACATTGGTCGAGGCCAATTTGCAATTGGCCTGACTAGCAAATTGGCCTAGGCCGATTGGTAATTGTTCTGAAAAGCAGATTAGCCTAGGCCCTCGGCCAATTGGTTGGCCTGAATAGCAGATCGACCTACGCATATAAGAATTAAATTAACAAAAGGGTCAATAATACTTTAGTATTCATTTCCAGCTTTAGAATATTTGGATCACTTTTCTATTTAGTTTTATCCGCTTCTTTTCGGTTGTATTGGCAGAAAAATAAAACATATTTGAAACTTTTAGTTCTTCAATATGCATGTTTCGTGTCTTTTTTTGTTTTGATGAATATCTGTTCCCACTATTACTGCACCATGTATATGTAACCTGCCGCTTCCACGGCACATGTAAATATCGAGGGAGGAACGTTTTTCTATGGGACTGCAATAGAGAATTAAGCTTAAGCTTAGACTAATTTTTTTACTTGGTTTAAACATAAGCTTTGGCTTATGCTTAGGCTTAGGAAAATGCTCATTCTTACGCTTCGGCTTAGGCTTAGGAATATTAGGCTTAGTCTTATAGGCTTAGCCTTAGGAATATGCTTCTATAATACTGTTCCGCCCCTGTTCTTTACATTGGCCGCATCCACTATATAGACGACAGAAAACTTTAAAAGGACCTACACATCGATTTCGAAAGCATCACCACACCAATGTACGGCACTGGCGCATCCACAATGAACAGTGCAGTTAAATATTTGTCTAAACTTTAATCATCAACTTTCAAAATTATCACATCAGCCATCTGTTTGTGCATTTATACTGGTTGCAGTCATTCTATTTGTGACATTTTGCTCAAGTTGCCTTCGTCACGTGTAATAAAAAATTTTCTTCGCAAAAATTCAAATTTTTACCGCTGTATGTTTTTATTGATCAACAGAATTTCAATTTTTAAACAAAAAACAGATGGTAAATACGAGCGGCGCTGAACAATAAAAATCGGCGAGATTTGACCGCAGCAATTTGTACGCCGAGCGCTATATATATACGCATATACATGAAAGGACAATTTTCCGCTCTAAATTCGTTTTTATTTTTGTTCCACCGACAGTATTTTAAGTACTGTTTTAGTATTTTATAAAACTCGTTGGATTCTAAACAATTCTTGCAATATACATATATAGTTAATAGGCTAATATTGCATTTAAAATAATTTGACCAGATTTCTGGTTTTGTTCATTTCCAACAGTTTTTTGGAAATGAGAATGAACGATTTTGTATACCCGTCGACAATGCTTAACCCACGGGAAACGTTTTCAGAGGGGTGGTGGGGCTGGGCGTATGCTCACCATAAGAAGTTTTTTTGATGAAATGCTGAGGGGCCTACCTTACAATTTTCATCTCATAAACAAAGATATTAAGGTCCTTAATTTTTCCCTACATTTTTCTATGTTAAAATACTCACAAGCCAAACGAGCGTAGATAAGAAGCCAGCGCATTTTTTTTGCATTAAATTCTCACCATTGATACGTTTCGTGCGGGTCGGCGACACTTCTGTATTTTTCCAGGGGTATCGACTGACACCCCGAACCCCTGTTTCCGCGTACTTAAAAACCACAAAACCATTTCACGCCATTATAAACCTGTTAAGCGTTTTCCTACGGCACAGAGCATTTGGCTTAAAAGTATAATTTTAGAACACAAGTCCATAGAATCATGTATAGTATTAATCCATTTGAAGTTCTGGGTAGGGCCCATATTCTTAAAAGCGTATAGCACCTATCATCAACTAGCAATAGGGTTTCAAACTGACGAACATGTGCAGTTGCAGATCTCAAAATGGGTACAGAAGTAGGGCAAATCAAACGCAAACAATGTGCTGAATTTCGAAAATCATCATGTGCTGGTTCCAAAGTTACAGGACCTATCATCAACTGGTGATTGTTGCTACTCATATTTGAGAATACGGGCTTAGAATATACGCGTTCGTGTAGGTACATTTCAATTAATAGTTATAGGTTTTGTGTTATTTTATCTTACGACATGATCATTATTTTAAATTTATTGTGCACATTTTTAGGTAGGCGTATATTGCTCCATATGGCAAGCTGGCGTCTTCATAAACAGGTTGTTTCATTTTTGGCGTTCAATTGGTGTGGGTTATTTTAAACTTCTGTTTGGTTCCATTTAAAACTGCAGGAATTTACTACAGCCTTCGGTTGTTGAAGTGTATATGACTTTTTAAGACCAATGACATGCAATTCTGCCAGAGGATTTAGCCCCATTCACACGCGCAAGTTTTTGCCACGAGAACTCGCAGCTGCAACTTCCACCAAATAGTTGCAGCAGCAAGTATTTTCAAAGAAACATTTCGATTGACCAATCAAATTGCAGGTGCAAGAAATTCAAGCGACTTGCAACTGCGTTCATAGGTGCGAATTAAATTAAATAGCATGAATACCAGTGAATAATTTGCAAGTGCAAGAACTTAAAAGCAGCTTTGTGACCAAACTAGCACCCCCGTCATCCAGCCCCCCTGGCTACGCCATCGCAGCCAGATTGATGAAGTAACCATAACATTTAAACTTTTAACAAAATTTGCGATTTTTGAAGCTCTACTATGAGAATTGGGACCGAAATTTTTTATTTCCAAAATTTACCAAATTTACAATGCTACGCATTTTATGCTTTTCCTATTTGAATAATTTCTACAATTGACACTCTGAAAACACTGTATAAAGATAGAAAAATTTTATTCAAAACAAATTATTTTACTATAAAGCCCAGCGGCATATCAGTTGAAATTGCTGTTATTGTGATTGACAGTGCCGGAGCAGGCAGGGGTGGGGGCTCCCCCCAAGTTCGAGGGTCGGGGCCTTAAAACTCGCGAGCGAAGCGAACCAGAAGCCAGACGCATTTTAAAACTTAAGCGTTTTTTGTTTCAACCGGTTAAGGCAGAGGCCTCTTTAGGAGTGAGGGCCTACTCAAATGGGTGGTATGGGGGGTGGCTGCTCCGGCCCTTTTGTTGGGGGAATGGATTTTGACAAATATGTTTGTGTTAAACACAGCAATTTGCTGCAAATCGGCATACTAAAGTGTGTGGTAACAGTGCAAAAACTGTAATGTGTCGCCAAAGTTTTTCGACGCCCTTAAAGCAATTAGTGTTCTTATTTCTGTAAACAAATTAATAAATTTCGTCTTAATTTTAAGATATTTTACTAAAGTTCAACCGCATTGATGGCTTTGTTCTACGTGAATTCTTCTGTAGACTTGACTATTAAAAGTAGGGCCAAGTTACTTTCAGGGCCGTCCCGGTTTTTGGTGGGTCTGTAAAAGTAGGCTTACAGTACAGACTATGTTTTTTGCTTAGGCTTAGGCTTAGGTTTAGGCTTAGGCTTAGGCTAGGAATACGCTTTTGCAACGCTTAGGCTTAGGAATACGCTTTAGCAACGCTTAGGCTTACTATTAGGCTTAGGAATACGCTTTTGCAACGTTACGCTTAGGCTTAGGAATGCACTTTTGCAACGCTTAGGCTTAGGCTTAGGCTTAGGAATACGCTTTTGCAACGCTTAGGCTTAGGCTTAGGCTTAGAAATACGCTTTTTCAAAGCTTTTCTGGCTAATACAAATTGAGTGGATGTTTCCGCATGGCAGGAGTTCTCATTACGTTCAGGAACTCCCTTTCGAATACGTAAAAAATTGCTAAATCGAGCGTCATCAGTCACAACAGACTCGCTGTTTTGCGTATCCAAGCTTGTTTACCCACTCTCGCGCCCCCCACCACACTTAATTTTTTCTTTATCCTTTTCCACGTCGGCATTTTGGATGCGAAATTTTTTTATTTTCTATTTTTTCAACTCGAATTTAATGAAAAATCTTGGTGAGTATATTGAAGATGTCAAGGTTTTTGATGTATCATTTTTGTGTAATATTTCAAAGACTGTCTTAACTTTTTCTGCTAGATGCTGTATTGCGGGGCACTGTAAAACCACGCGTTGGTCCATTATATGCAAACAACCATGGTTGTCTTATACTTTCTACTGTGTTCCTCGTTGCCACTGAACCATACCTTAAAATAGCCAGCATTACAATGCCGGATACCAATGGGGGCATTTAGGTCTGCCCCTCAACACAGATCAAAACTTAGACTCTGTGCTAAGGTTTAGACGTTTTGCTTCCTGTTCGCTTCGCTTGCGAGTTTTTTTGCACTATTTCTGTGACCCCTCTGCAAGAAATTTTTAGACCCTACAGAGGTGTATTATATTTGGGTCAAATACAAACGCAAACCACAGGCTCGTAGCCAGCACACCATGCTAGGATGGGCTAAATTTTTTTCACGACGGGCATACAAGGGTTTTCAATCAACTTGCAAAAAATGTTCAAAAGGGGGACGCTAAAATTTGTCCAGCGACGCTAAGCCGTCCCTGGTCCAATTTGGCTATGGGCGCGCACAGGCTTAATCCACGGCCGTGATTGTACCTTAAAACCACCAAACTCGAAACGATGCTTTTTTCGGTTTTGTACAGCTGACAGCCTGTTTTTTGGGACCATTTTTATATTTGTATAAAGTGAACCCACACTATTGGCAGAACGGCGGTGGAAAACTGTAGGCGATTACTCATTCGCATGAGCTTTGAAAAAGTTGAGTTGTTTACAGACAAAAAATATGTTGTCGAGTGGTTTTATAATATGGTACAGTCATCTCTGTTTATTAATAGACTGACTGAATTTAAAGTTTTTATCAGGGTCGCACCGCAACTACGAGAGTAGCGGCAGCGGGCTCGTAGTTAAGGGCGGGGGGCAGGGGGAGGCTGAGCCCCCCTGGAATAATTTTTGGCCCCCCGTAGAAAATTTTCAACCTTGCTTGAATCAACTCATTAAAAACCGTTGAATGCCCCTTCTGAAAATTTTTGTCGCCACCCAGGAAGGTGAGCTGGCTACGGGCCTGAGCAACAGGGGCAGCTTTGTGAATCTACGACCAATTTGTCGCCATGAATTGTCGAGTCGTTGAAATTTCGGATTACAAGTTATCGCGTGACGAGGTGTCGGGCGACAAATTATCGTGATACCCAGGTTTACACCCCAGAAACTTTTTATGCTGCGTTAAAAAATATTATCTTACCCCATCTGAATATCTTGCCCATTCGACTGACAATGCTAGTCGTGGTCATGGCTTTCATGTTTTCGAAAACGCATGAAGCCAGAGCGGGCGGGGGGCGGAGACGTAACTGCTGGCTACGGGCTTGTTTAGGTTTTGTTGCGTGCCTTGTCTGGAATTTTTTTGACCGGCATATTAGAATGTTCAGCTGGCTAGAGGGTAGGACCCTGTGTGTGTTTTTTGTAATCAAACCAGTAATCCTTGAGTGCCATTGCTGATTTGCTTTAATATACTTCGGAAAATGAAAGAAATTGTGTCTCGGCAATTTTTAGATAAGACTTTATTTTGACTGTACCATCAGGCCCGTAGCCAGCTCACCTTCCTAGGGGGGTGGGTAAAATTTTTTCTGGTGGTTCATACAAGGATTTTCGTTGACTTACAATCAAAGGTTGAAAATTTTGTAGGCGGACCAAAATTTTTTCACTCTTGGCTACGGGCACGTGTACCATAAGTAGGATAAGTTACAGAGATACGGTAAGCACCCAGCGGCACAATCAGGAATTGGCGATTGACGAGACAGGTGTTGTGGGTGCAAAGAAAATGTTGCAAAATATCATTCTTTAAATGGCCATAAGGGCCGCATCTGCCAACTCACCCCTGTCAAACGCGGCCGCCCCCTATGCCGCGCTTTTTCAAATAGTGTGGTAAAGTGTTATCAAATCGTTACCATCTAGGGGGGATCCAAACCAGTGGGCGCGACTAATCAGAAATTTTTTTTTGGATAAAATGGCAAAGTCTTCTACCTTACAATTTTTCTGTGCCACGAAAAGTTTTCGTTTTAATATCTTCTAGGTCGTTTCGCTCGCGAAATTTGTCACATTAATATACATTAAGCGTGCCCAATTAAAAACTTGTAGATTCGCCTGTACCACCCGTATGTTCTGTATTGGGCTCGGTAGGTCGGTTACTAAACGTTTCAATTATTGTCGTACCTGGCAAAACCAGTGACACCAACATATGGGCTTTGGCTAAAACGACCGAGTAAACGGACGCCGCTCTGGCAAATGTTTATATAGTATAGGGTATCGGGTTACAAAGTATATCACCGATAGGTCGTACAGCGCACACCCTTCTAAGACAAAGGGGACCCACGAAGGGTTTGTCCCTTCAACAGAGATTCGAACCAAAATATTGTTTTGCCATTTATAGTTGTAAGATTGGCGTTTAGCTTTTTGTTCGCTTTGCTTGCGAGTTTTTAGTACTACCGTATATTACTTGCACCCGTCGACTCATACTGGATCGGTCGCTGCGGGCCCGTAGCCAAGGGGGGAGCCAGAACGGGCTCCGCCCCCTGGAAAAATTTTTGCCGTCCTTAGACAATTTTTAACCTTGCGTGCAAGTCACTAAAAACACTTGAATGCCCATCCTGAAAAATTTTTAGTCACCCCCCGCACTAGCATGATGAACTGGCTACAGGCCTGGGTGGTCGCAGAACACACGTGATATCCGCAGACACAGAGCAAGTCTATGCTAAACGAGCCGGTTACAATATAGAACTTTTGTTTACATGTCAAACTGACAATTCAACTTGCATGAAACATTGCTTAATTGTGCGGATAGGACTATTAGAAAGCAATTAGCAACACAACTTTGAGCTGAGTTGAAATCTAAACTGTTTCTTATCGCTTGAACAAGATAGTTTGGTTATAGGAATAAATCACTTTTCATCAACGTTTAGAAGCTGTGAACAGTTTCTGGAAATGTTCCAATTGGTATAGGTACACCGGACCCGAGCAGCCACCCCCCGTACTTGGAGAGGCCCACCCCTAAAGGGGCCCCAACCCTAACCGGTTGAAACAAAAACCGCCTAAGATTTAAAATGCGACTGGCTTCTTGCTCGCTTCGCTCGAGAGTTTGGGGGGCGCCACACTGGTATTTGGGGGAGCCACACCCCTGCCTGCTCCGGTACTGTAGGTACATGCCGTTGTTTGAAGCTAGCAGAGCTTACAAGTAGCACAGGTGCAATCTGACTACTTGTTTAGTTCTTCCCGCACTATTGTTCATTTGATATAAGGCAACCAGGTTCCCATATTACTGCTTATTGTTTTCCTAAGCTTAGGCTTAGGCTAAACGTGAGCCTAACCTAATCCTAATAACCATCAGATGTTTGATCAATCATAATGTACGGAAAGGAAAACTTATTGTAGGGGAATTCAAGCAAGTACTATTATCAGTAATAACATGCTTTTGGTACTGTAACGACCCGAACAAGAGGGGGGACTGAAATTTAGTTGGCCTCTCCAGACGGTTCCCCCATTGTTATTCCATTACGGACTGTTATTTATTTTTAACCCGCCCTTTGTTACTGATATACTTCGTAGTGCTAATATCCGTTCAATTAAACATTTGTTTTGTATCAAAAACTTGAGCGATAATGCAAGGTTATACTTAAAAATATACTTTCAAAACTAAGTATGCTTTATAGTTTCGAACTCAACTGTATTTGGTTCTGGAGTCATTTATACGCTACAATTAGGGATAATCGATATTTATGGACTCTAATTAGAGTTTAGGATCTGTACTCTATCCGCTTACGGACTCCTATTAGTGATACGGACTCCAATTGATTCGGACTCAAAATGGGGACCCCCCTCTTATTACCCCCCGCTTATTCGGGTCTATACAGTACACCAGGTGACTTTTGAGGGGTAGTGTCATGGGCACTGAGAAAATTCAAGCACAAATTTGTATATTGTAAAGCGTGCCTGATGGGTTACATGTTCTAGGCATGGCAGCGATATGCAAGTTCACAGTTTTCTTCTGTGCGGACGCCTGCGTTTGTTTGAATTTTCTTTTAAGCAACCCGTACTTCGCAGCATATATAATTTCATTTCTACAGGATATAAATCTCATGTAGAATTTTTTTGCGATCGAGACAATATTTATAACCTCTAAAATTTACCAATAATACACTTTAAACCGTATTAATTGTGCGCTTTTTCTTGTCTTTGTAGATATTTCTATTGTTGATATATACCCCCCTTATCTCCCCTTGTATAAAAACCCATGGATATTGCTTATATCATGACTTACCCCCTGCAAAAATGGTGAATATTGTCGACAGTGTTGCAGGCTCGTAGCCAGCTCACCTTGCTAGGGGGAGTTAAATTTTTCAGGAAGTTGCATTTGAAGGTTTTCAATGACTTAATACAAGCAAAATTGAAAATTTTCTAGGGGGGCAAAAATTTTCTAGAAGGGGGCTGAACCTCCCCTGACCCCCCCCCCCTTGGCTACGGTCCCGCAGTGTTGCTTTTCTTACAATACTCTTGGGTGTTGTTAGCGACTAAATCGAGTTTGACAATCGTACCATAGCGATATTAATAGCGCTGTTTTCCCCGTTTTGGCCAACTGTCATACTGTATATTTATTTGGTTTTTTTCGCGTTTGCTGATCATTCAGAGGTCACGAATGTGACTAAAATAATATATTGGTCAGCTTAATAGTTTGCTCGGTCAATATAAAGAACATGGGCGGAACAGTGTTATAAGCATATTCCTAAGCTTAAACCTAAGCCTAACCGTACGAATGAGCATATTCCTAAGCCTAAGCTTAAGCCTAAGCCTATGCCGAGCAAAAAAATTAGTCTAAAGCTTTAAGCTTACTCTATTGCAGTCCCACAGAAACACAGTTCCGCCCCTGATCTTTGCATGGACCGTTTGCTCAAAAGGTGCCTGGGTCAATTTTAGGCACAAGTGCACTTGCGACAATTTCGTAGCCAGCTTTAACTGTTACGACGGCCAATCAAAATTCTGGATTGGACTTAAGGGGTGTATTTAGACGTTTTTGGCTATGGACACTGCGTTTGACAAACTAGGCACATTTGTTCGTTGAAAATCGAAACTAGAAGGGATATGGACAATGAACAAATACTACAGTGCACAAAATTAGAATTTTAACTTTACTGCTTGCATTGATTATCTAATTCGGTAGCAAAGACAAAATTCGAATGTCTAGAACAACAGTTGGCGCTTAATATGGATACAGCTCACCAAAAATTTGCGGGCTTCAGCGTTGGGTCCAAACCCAAGTTTGGCCTGTTAAGGCCTACGGACCAACATTTTTGTCGAGGCTCGCTACAAGCCGGTTGTACAAGCCATCCCCTGGAAGATATTTACAGCTGACTACTGTCTTGTGCTCAGAACTTAATTTGCTGTTTTCTGGCCTCCGTAAAGCTTGTTTTGCAATTGTAATTTCAATATCAAAGTTTAAAGCCCTATTCACACGCGCAAGTTTTAGCTTCGATAACGTGCTGCTACAAATTGCATGCAGAACTTGCATTTCTTCATCAGCCAATGAGAATGTTGCTGCAATAAAATCATCGAATTTGAATGGTTATTCACACATGTGAACTAAAATTCCAAGCTACAATTTTTAATGAATTATTTGCAGCTGCAAATTTTTCGAACGGGATTTTGACGAAAACTTGCAAATACAAGTTGCAGCTGCAAGTTCTCGCAGCGAAAACTTGCTCGTGTGAATAGGGCTTAATTCTTCTACCGAATGTGAACACAGTCACGGGGTACACGGCAGCTAGAAACATTAATAGCAGAGTTGTGTCACGTTTACCGCAACATGTGGTACTACTGGACAGTTTTCCATGGTTTGTTGTTCATTTCCCGGCAAGTATAGTGATTGATGGTATATACAGGAAAACAACTTTCATTGATACACTTTTCTGATGTTTACTGGTCCGTCAGGGTTCGCTGGTTTTAAGATTAAATCAGGTTTATGTGTATATCAATTATTTACTTTAGATTATTTATCAAGAATGAACGCTATTTGCGGTTCTAGCGGGCTACCACACTGCAAAAAATGGTGAGTCAAATTGACTGTCTCCGAAATAGGCTTTTCCTCACAATACAAACTGAGTCAAAATTCAACTCCGCCAGAGTCAGTGTAGTCTGGAAAAGCCTATTTCGGAGAGAGTCAAGTTGAGTCACCATTAGTTTGCAGTGCAACTAAAGACAAAATCCCAATTTGAGAAATTTTTGAATTAGCAAACGAATTAACGAATAATTAGCATGTATCTAAGCATATGCTCCAATGCTATATATCCGACGAACCAGGACCAGAGCAGCCACCCCCATACCCCCAATAGGAGGGGGGCCATCCCCAAATTGGCCCCCACCTAAACCGGTTGAAACAAAAACCGCTGAAGATTTAAAATCCGTCTGGCTTCTTGCTGGCTTGGCTCGCGAGTGTATATATGGGCCCCCACCCTGGAATTTGTGGGGAGCTACTACCCCTGCTTGCTCCGGTACTGCAACGAACTCAATATTTTAGAAAGAGCGACAAAAAGTTGTGCTTAAACCGATTGTGAAAAACATCTTTTTCTCAGGAATTTCCATTTTAAGTACCAAAAGGATCTAAATTTTCGCCCGTACCGTCTGGCTCAATTTCGGGCTTGGTTGATTCTGCTGTAAAGCTGATTTGGAGATGTCATACCTTGTCATAGCATCGGATCTTACGGAATCGCTCATAATATTTGAGATTTAATACTGACACCAATGTTTTTTAAATTATGCCTTGAAATAAACGGGATTTTCAGTCTATAAGGTTCGCAAAATTTGTTTGAAATTCGAATGATAAATTATGAAATATTCTAATCAGGGTTCGTAAGGTGACTGACTCTTGGATATGTTTTTCGAGCGAGTTTAACTGTGAATGATCAATTCAGACCCTGAAGCTGCCAGTAGTGATTGAACTGTAAACACTTTTGCTAGTCGCGTACTGTAATTATTACCCGTTGAATAATTATTTCCTCAATTCGCTGCGTCAAAACGCAGTGCCGGAGCAGGCAGGGGTGGGGGCGCCCCCTAATTCCAGGGTGGCGCCCCCAAACTAGCGAGCGGGAAACCAGACGCATTTTAAAAAACTTAAGCAGTTTTTGTTTCAATCGGTTAGAGTGTGGGCCCGTTTTAGGGGTTGATCCCCCAAATGGAGGGTATGCGGGGTGGCTGCTCTGGCCTTGCCAAAAAGTTGTTAACACCTCGTTCGGATGTTGAGTGCTACAGTTGAAAACTAGCAACAAATTATACTAAATTCACAGTTGTCTCCAGAAAATTAAATTAGGGGGTGCATGTTGTGGTTAAATTAATGCGAAATTTAAAATAAATTACACCCCCTGCAAATAGTTTTTTTGTCAAATCAATTTAACTCTTTATATACCGGCATTATAAAAATTGTTTAACGGTGGCTAGAAGGGGTTCAGCTATACCCGGTGGCAAATACTTCCTGCATGTAGGAATGTTTTTAAATTTTGTGTTGAGTTGTTACAATATTTTGTATTTTCGTGTGTCACAAAGCTGCAAGTTTGTTGCTGTTTGCATTTTGTAATGAAATTTCAATAACTTTTAATTTTCTTATCTTGACAAAAATAACAATCTACAAATAATTCCTGTGTGGTCCGAAGACTGTATAACGCTGGCGTCCAAGTAACCTCTTTCAATTATTGTCAAAAATGTTGTTATTACTGTCTGACCGTTTGTTTTGCGTAAAGCTGACGTAAGAATTTTGTGTCTGATCACACACACAATTTCAAGTTTACAGGATGCCGTTTCTCGTTAAAAGTCATCATTAAAACTATGTTGAGTTTAGAAAGTTGTCAAAATTTTTGCAATTTGAACTTCAACGCTAAAAATATTATTTGTCGTAGGCTAATCTGCTATTCAGGCTAATTATTAATTGGCCTGGGACAATTTGCTATTTTGCGTAATAGCGGTTTCGCGTAGGCTAAACTGCTATTAAACTGATGGACCAATCAGATTTGATTATTTCGAAAGGCGCAATACCGTTAACCAATCAGTATTAGTTTAACATCGTTGTTGTTTTGCTACAGCTTACAATCGGCATTTGGCCTATTCCAAACTGCTATTTGCTCACAACAGCAGATTGGTCTAGGTCAATAGGTAATTGACCTGAATAGCAGATTGGCCTAGTTCGATAGGTAATTGACCTGAATAGCAGATTGGCCTAGGTCAATAGGTAATTGACCTGAATAGCAGATTGGCCTATGTCAATAGGTAATTGACCTGAGTAGCAGATTGGTCTAGGTCATTAGGTAATTGACCTGAATAGCAGATTGGTCTAGGTCAATAGGTAATTGACCTGAACAGCAGATTGGCCTAGGTCAATAGGTAATTGACCTGAACAGCAGATTGGCCTAGGTCAATAGGTAATTGACCTGAACAGCAGATTGGCCTAGGTCAATAGGTAATTGACCTGAACAGCAGATTGGCCTAGGTCAATAGGTAATTGACCTGAACAGCAGATTGGCCTGAACAGCAGATTGGCCTAGGTCAATAGGTAATTGACCTGAACAGCATATTGGCCTAGGTCAATAGGTAATTGACCTGAACAGCAGATTGGCCTAGGTCAATAGGTAATTGACCTGAACAGCAGATTGGCCTAGGTCAATAGGTAATTGACCTGAACAGCAGATTGGCCTAGGTCAATAGGTAATTGACCTGAACAGCAGATTGGCCTAGGTCAATAGGTAATTGACCTGAACAGCAGATTGGCCTAGGTCAATACGTAATTGACCTGAACAGCAGATTGGCCTAGGTCAATAGGTAATTGACCTGAACAGCAGATTGGCCTAGGTCAATAGGTAATTGACCTGAACAGCAGATTGGCCTAGGTCAATAGGTAATTGACCTGAACAGCAGATTGGCCTAGGTCAATAGGTAATTGACCTGAACAGCAGATTGGCCTAGGTCAATAGGTAATTGACCTGAACAGCAGATTGCCCTAGGTCAATAGGTAATTGACCTGAACAGCAGATTGGCCTAGGTCAACAGGTAATTGACCTGAACAGCAGATTAGCCTAGGTCAATAGGTAATTGACCTGAACAGCAGATTGGCCTAGGTCAATAGGTAATTGACCTGAACAGCAGATTGGCCTAGGTCAAGATATAATTGACCTGAATAGCAGATTTGGCCTAGGTCAATAGGTAATTGACCTGAACAGCAGATTGGCATAGGTCAATAGGTAATTGACCTGAACAGCAGATTAGCCTAGGTCAATAGGTAATTGACCTGAACAGCAGATTGGCCTAGGTCAATAGGTAATTGACCTGAACAGCAGATTGGCCTAGGTCAATAAGTAATTGACCTGAACAGCAGATTGGCCTAGGTCAATAGGTAATTGACCTGAACAGCAGATTGGCCTAGGTCAATAGGTAATTGACCTGAACAGCAGATTGGCCTAGGTCAATAGGTAATTGACCTGAACAGCAGATTGGCCTAGGTCAATAGATAATTGACCTGAATAGCAGATTGGCCTATGTCAATAGGTAATTGACCTGAATAGCAGATTGGCCTACGACATATATATGCGCCTGTTAAATGTTGGAGCACATAGTTCCACCTATGCGTTATTCGTTCCTTTTACGGCTGATATTATCTGATAGATTTCCAGGGTGCATATTTTCTGAGTCTGTCTATTTCAATCTACGAGTGCACCTGTGTTGGTAACATTTCAGGTTTAAAATGTCAGAGAAGCTCGCAGAGGATTTTGTAGCTCAGAACAAAGGCAAAACGGATGAGTTGATTATATCAAGAGTAGACGATGCATACTCAACAAGAGTACGCAACTGGGTACATTATAGAAAAGAATATACCCGGCAAGCGCTGCGTTTGTGGCCTACCCCCCGTTATTTTAGGGTTGTAGAACCTATGCAAACAATGGCACTTAATGTATCCGGCATCAAAAATTGTTCCGCTTATTATTTAATTTAATGTAATTGCATGCGACAGCGACCCCCTCTGAACAAGGCAGTGGGTCGGCCAACAACGTAACGCCGGCTGGTACTTTTTGTACCAACGGAACCCTAAGAGTTGCACACTCTTGTATCATGCACTCTTACTTATTAAATATATATACATTACGGTTTTAATGATTAAGAAAAGTTTATTCAGTTCGCAGTCTTCGACCAAAAGAACGTGCCTGCCACTGGTCACAAGAATTGTTTCTTTTTTCATTACGGACACAGTGCAAATCCTGCAATTCTCTAGTTAATACCGCCTTATATTCTGTTGGTTAACATTTTGTTTATCTGGTTCTACCAGACCGTGACGTTCCTTTTATTTGACCGCCGTTTGGTTTCGCATTACTCCGCTGGCTAGCGCATTTTACCTGTAATATTGCTAAAAAGTTTCCTTGCAATTTGAGCTTTTAAATTCTTACAAAACCAGTCGGGGGTTTAATGATTTTCAATCGTAAAAAACTTAACCACTAAGGCAAAAATGGTTAAAAAATTCTTTGGGGGAATCTACAGCGTTCAACTCCCCTGCAATTATGGAACTATACCGCCAGGAATTATAGAATGTCAGCCAATTAAGCAGCGACGCGTCACTAATTTCATTTTAGTCTATACGGCTTCGCATTAGACACAATTGAACTAAACGCATCTAATAAATTCTGTTGAATGGTGTCCGGACGACGCTGTAAACAATAATGTTTACTCAATAAAGTCAGCCTTTTTGTCTGTGTCACGATTTGATAAATTTCCAGGCAGGGTAGGCGTCAGGATAGTCGGCGTCCCACAAACGGGACCAAGGTGGCACCGATAAAACGTTTTCTAGCTGTACAACTGCGTGGCTTGCGAAGAAATATAGTTAGCCTAAGATGAAGGCTTCTATAAGGATCCGGGATCTCGATTGGCAGTTTTGGGGGGACGCATCTGTCGGCACTATTTTCATGTTCATATGGCTATGGTTTGTATATAATTTGTCATTAAAATTATAGCTGGATTTGGGACTAGCCATAATTTTAAGGATTTTATTTTAAGGATTTATAAATCGATACTGCACAATTTGTACTGGTATGTTTTTGCATATTTTTAGGCATGGAATGGTTCATAGTAGCCATGTAAGCCGTGTCCCGTCAACAAAGTTCAGTTGAAAAATTTGTGCATTTTCTTATTTTGCACCTAGTGTACAAGATTTAATGTGGATGATGCAATAAAACGTCGTGTTTGGATTGCAGTTTCGATCGCGAGATTTTTTTCACTATTATATATCAGCGTCAGAAATTTATGGACCCGCCACTGTTTCAGGCCAAGCGGTATGGTGTGTTTTCCAAGTCGCCATGTGAAGCGAAGTAATGATCAGTGGCTGATCGACAATTTGTCTCTTGACAGTATCCGAAGGCTAAGCCTTAAAGCATAACGTTGGGAGACAAATTGTCGAGTCGGCTCGGTTTCTGATTCCAAGTTGTCGGTAGACGAGTTGTCGGGCGATGCGGTGATCCCACTCGGAGCCTACTGATGACCAAAGATAGAACCAGTAATTCCTATTTCCGCAGCATTTTATATGTTAAGTAGGGATAAAATTTGTATGACTCACTAGATCATAGCAGAAGCCTGTTGTTGTTGACTTTACGTGGTTTTAATGAGAAAATGATATTTTGTTTGGTTCCTGGCTCTCAAAGTCAGCTGCTAATATTTTTGGATTGTTGTGTTATGGACTTGTTTACTTTGCCTATAGATTAGTGTTAGTTGATTAGTCAGAACGCAAAAGTTCCCATACATTTAACCCTTTCACTCATAGAGTATACTATGAGCAACTAAATACAATAATGTACGAGCATAAACACACACTGAGAGCAGTGTTTAACATTTATAACATATGCGCAGTGCAAAATCTCTACAAGACTTGAGAGCCTACTCGGGCTCGAGCGTCAAGCTCCTATAGCTCAGTGGTCATCGTAAACGCCTCCCACCCGTGAGGCTGGGGTTCGAATCTTACCTTGCAATTACATCTCATATGAAATTGAAAATATTCATGTGAGAAAGGGTTAACCGTTTGTTATTTTCCTGAAGCATTTGCTTTAAGCAAGCTTAAATCTATGGTTACAAGCCTTACCCTAAACCTAACCGTAAGTCCAAGCATATTTTACTATTCGAGGCGTAATTTGTGAGATACTTTTGTGGGGTTAACTATAGAAATGCCCAGATTTAAATATTTTAAAAATTACAGATTATACCAGTTTAGCTGTATTTCTGTGTGATGAAACTTTTAAGCTTCATAAATTGCGGTACTGTTTTGAACGGCCGTTTTGCTAACTGCAATAAATTGGGGTCTTTCGTTATGCCTTCCCAGCCGGCGTTTGCCCAAAATGGTCGGATTTTGGCAATTTTTTGCATATTTGAGCTTCTCATGACCTCGATTGATAATTGCACGCACAAATTGTAGTTTTTGAAAATAATTCGATTTTTAAGGTTCCGAGGTCTTTCCTTTGCGATCCTTAGAAGTTTTTGTCCAAAAGTTAGACAAACTATAAAACATTCGACACAGCATGTTAGGCTGAGTGTAGTGGTGTTCAGAGTTTTGCCATCAGACGTCTGGCTAACGAGTTATGGTCAATTAACGTATTTGGCGCGCTGCCATTGATTTGGGACTGCGCCAAATCCCTGATTTAACCATAACTCGTTAACCAGATATCTGATGGCAGAAATCCTAACCCCACTATACGCAGCTGAAGAAGCTGCGTTGAATGGTACATAATCTGTCTATTTTTCCCACACAATATTTTTTGGTTCCCAAATGGGAACATTAAAAAAATCGAATTTTTCAAAAATTCAAATTTGTGCGTGAAATGATCAGGGTAGGTGATGAAATGCTCAAATATGCAATAATTTTCAAGATCCAACCATTTTGGGTACACACCGGCTGGGGGTACAACCGAAAAGACCCATAAATAGTTGTTTAGGACATGTCATTTTCATTTATCGCAGATAGAACAAACTCGAAACTCTGCGGGTTCATCAGGTAAGCAATTACTTTTCAATGTTGTATCAAAATTTTGAATTTTAGACGATATGGTATAAAAATTTGCCCCCCCCCCATGAAAAGTCGACTCGGGTACACTTTCATAGGAATATGTGCCCACCCAGGCAAATTTTTCACGGCAAAGTTCAACCGGTTTGAAAACAAATGTTGAGGCAGAGTGAACACAAAATTACAGTATGATCACTTACAGCAATTTTTGTGTCCAACATTTCGGTTATTAAAATATCGGCCCATGTATAGAACAGGGCCGGAACAGTGGTATAAGCATATTCCTAAGCCTAAGCCTAAGCGTGAGGATGAGCCTATCCCCTAAGCCTAAGCCTAAGCAAAAACGTTAGACTAAAGCGTACACTGCCTCTATTACAGCACCGTCGGAAACCGATCCGGCCGTGTTCTATACATGGGCCAAAATATCTGTAACAGCTGGACCGGTAGTTTTATTAAAGATCAAAATTTGTTTTTTCGGAATTGTATAATTGAACAAAGCGTGTTTGTAGAATTTCAAATTTTCAGACATTTTAAAACAATAAATTTGTTACCAGAGGGCTATTTTGTGCCAAACTGTTTAGATCTTAGGTTTTGAACGCCGGCAGGATACTGAACTTTTGTGTGCAAGTAGGGTCCAAAATTTAAAATCAAAACATTGTCATTAATGTACAATTGTATGGTCTATATTGCCATTAAGGTAAAAACTGTTCAGACAATCAAGCAGCAGTGACCGTAGCCAGCTCAACCTTGCTACGGGGGGGATAAAAAATTTTCAGGACGCCCATACAAGGGTTTTCGATGGCTTACAAGCAAGGATGTAAATTTTTTAGGGGGGCAAAATGCTGGTTTATTCGGATATCCCCGCAGCCTGTGTTTGCCCAAAAATTGTTGGATAATGAAAATTTTTGCATATTTTTTGAGGTTCTCACGACCTCCCCTGATCATTCCATCCTCAAATTTGATTTTTAAGGTGCCAAGGTGCCCGCCCTCGGGACCCGGTTAACGAGTTATTGTCAAATAACTGATTTGGCGCGCTGCCAACGATTTGGGACGGAGCCAGATCAGTTATTTGACCATAACTGATTAGCTGGATGCCTGATTGTGAAAAATTTGTCACCATTTAACTTTGCTCGGCCAGCAGCTTCCGCTAGTATATAATTTGTCTGACTTTTTACTAAAATTTTTTTGGGTCCCAAATATGTACTGAAACCTTAAAAAATCGAATTTTTGAAAAATTCAAATTTGGGCGTCAAATATGCAAAAATTTTCAAAATCCAACCATTTTGGGGCAAACGCCGGCTGAGAATGGCTAACCGAAAAATCCCCAAAATTCCTTCAGTGGTGGTTGAATTCTTCTGGTTCCCTCTAGCGACGGGTTCGCAACCCAGACGATGCAGCTGTACTCCTTTGCACATACCTGCAGACGCAAATGTTTACAGACAATTGATACGGACCGCTTTGTTCGCAATGTTTGGTTTCCGAATATCGAATTCAGTATTTTAAGCAGTACAGTTTAGCGAATTCTAAAAACGCTAAACTGCACAACGGTTTTTCTACAATGTTTACATTATCGTTGATGTGGCCAATGTTACTTTTAGTGGCTTAACAATAGACTAAACGTATTCCTAAGCCTAAGCCTAAGCCTAAGCCTGAGCGTAAACCTAAGCAAAAAAATTAATCAGGAATCTAAACCTACTCTTTTATAGACCCACCTGAAACCTGGACGTGCCTTAAAGTAACATGGGCCATTTTTGTTATCAGAAATTAAATGTTTTGGATAACTTTTATTTGTTTATGTTAAAATTTGCTAAAATTACTTATTATTGCACAATATCATTGGTAATTATACAAGGTTAACAGTCGTTTTGGTCGTGGGAAACATTACCGCGTGGACAGTTACGGCTAATACGAAGTCTTGGTGGTACATGGAATGGTGTTGTGTTTAACAAATTTAGCTGGTGTCACGTAGAAGTTGTTTGATTATGAACTCGTAGCTAAGTAATAAAACTTCTAGCCCAGTATCAAAATTGATGGATTAATTTTAAAAATTAGCTAATGTAAGGTATGTTGTGTGTTTTTCTTTCGAATTTCAGATTTAACTGTGAAAATATTGCGAGCAAGACTTTAATAGTTTACATACAAGTGCGAGCCCATGTACAAAACAGGGCCGGAACAGTAGTATAAACATATATGTTCCTAAGCCTAAGCCTAAGCGTATGGATGAGCCGATTCCTAAGCATAAGCCTAAGCCTAAGAAAAAATTAGTCTAAAGCTTGAACTGACTCTATTATAGCCCGTCCGGAAAACGATCCGGCCCTGTTCTATGCATGGGTCCAAATGCGGATGCGAATGTAATATCCGCACTTAGTTTTTGAGGTTGCGGATACGGATGTTGACATCCGCAACATCCCTACCAGACCACAAACGTATGTCGATAGCAAAGTATCCAAAATTAATAAAGCCTGAGCGTAAGCCTAAGTCTAAGCATTGCAAAAGCGTATTCCTAAGCCTAAGCCGAAGTCTAAGCCTAAGCGTTGCAAAAGCGTATTCTAAGCCTAAGTCTAAGCATTGCAAAAGCGTATTCCTAAGCCTAAGCCTAAGTGTAAGCCTAAGCGTTGCAAAAGCGTATTCCTAAACCTAAGAGCTGCAAAAGCGTATTCCTAAGCCTAAGCCTATTAAGCGTTGCAAAAGCATATTCCTAAGCCTAAGCAAAAAAATGTAATCTAGAATGTAAGCCTACTCCTTTACAGACCCACCAGAAACCGGGACGACCCTAAAAGTACCATGGGCCCGTCCATAGTTCGAGCGTGTTTCAATTTGAATGAATCATCCTTCGGACGTGAGTTTTAAAATATTCATGATTCGTGTTGTATAGCAACAGAATTGATTACGTAACCTCAATACCGCGGCGACCCGCATGCTGTTTTAATTAATAACCTATGGTCGTGGAAGCACGCAAATTTTGCCTGTGAGGAAAGTTGGTTTACCCCTGGTTCGAGGTTAGCAGCTGGGGCATGTAGTATATAATCCTGTAGCATATGACGTGGGTCACAGGCGGATCCAGCCGGGACACCCTGGCATAGGCCAACATTAGTGATCAGAACGAAGATTTTGTATTATGGATAAAATAGCGTTTGGCGTCTCGTTCGTTTCTCTCTGGCATGGTTTTTTTCAATATTAATTCTTGCGCCACGTCCCTGTTCAGAATTGTTTCGGATCAGCCGTCTTGAGTAATAAAATTGGGATTTGCTTTAAGGCTTGGGCTGAGAGTTAGCCGTGAGTTTAGGTTAAGCTTAAGATTGGGAGAGTAATCAACAGTAAATCTGGAGGATTTTGTCTTCTCGCCCATGTATAAAACAGCGCTGGAACTGTTTTTCTGCGGGATTGTATACAATAAAGCAAGCTTAAGCTTTAGACTATTATAGCTTAAGCTTAGGCTTAGGCTTAAATATAAAAGCTCATTATTACGCTTAGGCTTAGGCTTAGGCTTAGGAATATACTTATACTACTTCGTTCCAGCCCTGTTCTATGCATGGGCTGTCTCCTATCGAAGTAAAGCTTTCACGGAAACGAACACATGCCTTTAAAGTAAACGTACCCTTGTTATTTTATATGAGTCATATTTTGCTTATACGCGAATCTGAGGTTATTTTCTATTGCATAAAGTGCTATTACCGTCTGGTTTCATGTTAACAGAACAGATAAAACGTTAAATCAGCTGTTATGGAATAGGTCAAGCTTGATGCGTTGGCGAACACTATCTACCTGAGCGTTTTGACCCAAGGGCCAGCGCCAGAGCAGCCACCCGCATACCACCTATTTTGGGGGGAGCCCCCACCTCTAAAGGGGCCCACACCCTAACCGGTTGAAACAAAAAACGCTTAACTTTTAAAATGCGTCTAGCTTCAAGCTCGTTTCGCTCGCAAGCCCATTTTGAGATATTTTGTTTAAGGGGTTAATGGATACTTTTTCAGTTTGTAACACGCAACGGCGGATCCATGGGAAGGCCACCCCGGCCGTGCCCCCCCAACAGCATCTCGACAAAAATTATACAGCAATTTTATGGCAATAGTTCGCGGTTTGTGTTGTGGGTCAAAAATATGTTTATTACCTGTCAAATTTCCCCCCCCATTTTGAGATCCTGGATCCGCCATTGGTAACACAAGAAATTCTGTTTTGAAAATATCCATAAGACGTAACCGTTTCTTATCCTCTTACCCAAACTGTCCAAACGAAAGCCTACGTTTTTACTGCGACAATTTTGAAATTATCATTGAGTATAAATCAGACGAACCCACCCACTTACGCTTTTACCAGCATTTATCTGATTTTTTACGTTTTAACTGCGTTTTAATTACACACAAAACAACTGATTAATAACAGCGGAAATTGTGAAAAAAACATTATTTACTATCTTACATAAGCATCTTAGTGATACTAAAATCACAATTAGAAAAACATTAATTGTTTATGTAGTGTTGATAGATAAGGGTCCATATTCTCAAATGTGTATAGCAACTATCATCAGTTAGTAATAGGTTTTCAAACTCACTAACTATTGCAGTTGATGAACTCAAAATAGTTACAGGAGTAGAACAAATCACATACGAAAAATGTGCTAAATTTTAAGCCTCAGCTTTTAAAGGGTCCAAAGTTACAATACCTATCGCCAAATGATGATAGGTGCTACACACATTTGAGAATACGGTCCAAGAATATAGTTAATATCACCAAGACTCGATAATGACAAGAGTGTGCAACTCTTGGGATACCGCATGGTACAAAATGTACCACCTGGTGTTGCGTTTTTGGCCGACATTTCCATTGTTTAGATATGGGGCAGCTGTCACATGCAATAACCCTAAATTGAATAATAAGCGCAACATTTCTGTTGCCGGATCCATAAAGTTCCATGGTTCGAACGGGTTGTACCCCCTCTAAATAAAGGCGGGGGAAGGCAAGAAGGCAACGCGTGCTGGGTACATTTTTTCTACACAGCATGTGCTCAGTTGCACACTCTTGTTAAATAGCGGTTGTCCACTCCTGATATCAGTAAAATAATTTAGTTGCCTGACAGGAGTACTGGGGGGGCTCAGGAGACAACGTGCCCCAATTTGAATTCATATTAAGAAAAGACCCTGTTTTGATACTGAATTGACGCAAACAATTTACCAATCCCGTCATAAGATGAAAGATTTAAAATATTTTTCGATGCCAACTGTTTTTTATGAATTTCGCATTATTTATGAATAAAAATTACTAAACATTTATCTAAAGGTATTAGCATTAAGGCATAAAAATTGTGGCCTATGTATAGAACAGGGCCGGAACAGTAGGATAAGCATATTCTTAAGCCTAAGCCTAAGCCTAAGCGTATGGGTGAGCCTATTCCTAAAGCTTAAGCCTAAGCCTAAGCCTAAGCGTATGGATGAGCCTATTCCTAAGCCTAAGCCTAAACTTAAGCCTAAGCAAAAAAGTTAGTCTAAAGCTTAAACTGATTCTATTGTAGCCCTTTCGAAAAAACGATCCGGCCTTGTTCTATACATGGGCCAAAATTGTAATTTACTGTAACTTTAAATTAGTAAACTCTTAAAATGAAACGATTATTCCGCCATAGGCGTAGCTAAGATTTCATTTCGTTGGATGATAAAAAATTTTTGACCTCCGCAGGTAATATTTTACAGCCTGTAGCCTGTAAAAGTGTGATTTTTCAGTTTCTAAGAGTTTCGAGGTGATATGTACCATGTACTCTTCGACTTTGACAAAATGCAAAAATCTCGAACGAAACCACTTTTAGCTGAACTAAATTGAAAAGTCGATGTATTAAAATGTTTGCTCAGCACCAAGTTGTAAAGTCGTCCAAAATTTGGGCCCATGTTACTTTAAGGCGCGTTCAGGTTTCTGGTGGGTTCATAAAAAGTAGGTTTAGATTCTAGATTTCATTTTTTGCTTAGGCTTAGGCTTACGCCTACGCTTTAGGCTTAGGAACACAGTTTTGCAACGCTTAGGCTTAGGCTTTAGGCTTAGGAACACATTTTTGCAACGCTTAGGCTTAGGCTTTAGGCTTAGGAACACATTTTTGCAACGCTTAGGCTTAGACTTAGGCTTAGGTACACACTTTTGCAACGCTTAGGCTTAAGCTTCGGCTTAGGAATTTCTTTTTGCAACACTTAGGCTTAGGCTTAGGCTTAGGTACACGCATAATTTACTGTGACGCCTCTTAAAGTAATATTAGCCCAAAATTTGGGCCCATGTTACTTTAAGGCACGTCCATGTTTCTGGTGGGTCCATAAAAAAGTAGGTTTAGATTCTAGATTACATTTTTGCTTAGGTTTAGGCTTAGGCTTAGGTACACGCATAATTTACTGTTACGTCTTTAAAAGGAACATTGGTAAAAATTTGTATAATGATATAATTTACGAACAGCAACTCCAATGGAAATTTAAAAATTTGACCAAAGCAGGTGTTTTTTGCAACAAAGGGTATTAATGTCTTCAAATCACCGTGTTTTTACTTGTTTTTTTAACTTTTACTTTTACTGATATCAAGACGCTCGTAAAGTGAGTTTTAAGAAAAATGGTTAATCAATTAAACTGAAACTTACCATAAACACCTGTCGTTCGGGCGTCGAAAATAATAACAGCGAACGTACGCCGTTTGAGTGACATTTTTGAAAAATTTGCAAACAACAAACTTTGAAAACTTTGAAAAGGTTACGCTGTTTTGCTCATTATCAACGCATTATTGTATTTTTTATTCAGTTTTTGGACCAAAACACAAGAAAAATGTTTTTCCTAATTTGGTTCGGCAGATCCTTAATAGAACGATGAGAGTTGGAATATTTTTTGCAATTCTAGCAGTCCTTAGACGTCGCGGATACATTCAGGACCGGATAGGTTTAAGGGTTTTGTAAAATAGGGTCCGAACACGCAACGCATGTCAAAGATCGACTCCGGTCGTGTTTGTGAAACCTAGCTACTGTAGTGACCCGAATAAGAGGGGGACTGATATTTATTTGGCCTCTCCAGACGGCACTGTTATTCGGTTACGGACTATTATTTATTTTTAACCTACCCTCCGCCATTCTTCCTTACTGATATATCTTGCAACTCTACGTTGAATTAAACGCTTTTTGCCTTGCATCAAAAGCTTGAGCGATAATGCAAGGTTATGCTTTGGAATGTTACTTTCAAAACTTAAGTACGCTTTAAGCTTTCGAACTCAATTTTATTTGGTCCTGGAGTCATTTATGCGCTACAATCAGAGATAATTGACACTTATGGAGTCTAATTAGGGTTTAGGGACTCTATCCGCTTACGGACTCTTATTAGAGATACGGACTCCTATTGATTGGGACTACAAAATGGAGACCCCCTATTATTGGGACACTACAGTAAGTTATTTGGTTTTGTCTATTACCTTAAAAGAGTTCAAAAATCAATATTAATATGGATGGGCCTATTCCTAAGCCTAAGCCTAAGCTTAATAAAAAAAATAATCTAAACCTTAAACTGACTCTATTATAGCCCCTTCGGAAAACGATCCGGCCCTGTTCTATACATGAGCCAATATTTCTATACTACAGGCAAATTTAAAGCTTTTTTGCTGTCTTCAAAGTCACAAATACCAGTACAAAAATTAGTAAACACAATTTGTTTATATAATGTGAACGAATTATAATAAGTCGATTCGCGTTACAGGCGACTGTTGCACAGCGTCAAAATCGCCAAAATATTTCAGTCGAAAAGCAAGTTTCCACCCATATCTTTCATTCAAGTCAGAAACAATAAACTGGTGCAAGCATTTACATACCATTTACTTATAATGACTGAAATACATCAAATTGCTGCTACCACCGCAGATTTCGATACGTCCCCGAAATTTCCACAATATTTCACCCGTCAAGGGAACTCTTGCACCGTTCCTCGAAACCGGTTGATGCGACCAGATTTGCTCAAATCGTCGACACCGAACGGGTTTACTCCGTTGAGCCCTTTGTCAAGCGCTCGCTCTGACGGCCATATCGCGGCGAATCATCATCGCCGGCGAACTCAATTTAGCTTCGATCCTCAATCGAACACCGTTTCAACTCACGTTTTGGTCACCTCAAAACAACAGCCACACATGGCTTTCGAACAGTCGTTTTCGAACTGGACCCTACGTGAGAAACCACCGCCGATAGGCGCATCGGCAATTAATTGTTCTAAAATTACCCTTGTTAGCCCTTCAGCGGCCGAAAAGGATTCGTTGAAAAATAAATTTAACCAATCAAAACGTGGCCGATTTGATGGTTGTAAAGAAGCTATTTTAACGCATGGACAGTTGCATTTGATTAAAATCAACAGTTTTGGCCGGCATAAAACGCCTGTTCCACGGTCGTATTTGGCAAATCTTGGTCAAACTGGCATTAGGTTTGATACTCAGACACAATTAGGCAATAGCATTGATTGCTTGTCCTATTCGAGCCTAATTGCTGCTGGTTGTCCTGGTTCTGTTGGTGTGAGGCAGGTTTCTACTGGTGCTCGGGAACGGTCGTGTGAACGCAAACCTGTTAGCGATCATACGGTAACAAGTAGAGTCGATGTAGTCGCTGAAAAACTTCGAAAATCTGTTGTCGATGTATTTGATCAATTTTGTTGCTACTGCGCTGGTCCAAAATACGTCCTCACTCATAGACATCTCAGCCATGGGTCAACCAAAACACCAGCCGCAACTGTTGCTAACGACCAAGCGATAACTGTTGATGGTAACGGTAACGTGAAAGAAATATCGCGTCTTGATGAGCAAACTTCGAAAACTGCAACCCAACAAACCGGTGAACTGTTAAACGATGGTCTACCGCTTGAAGATGAAGCTTGTGATAGTAGCGGACACCGAAAGCCGGAAGACACCCAGTCCAAAAGTACCTCAAGCCATTGCGATATTTGGAACCAGAACAAGCCAGATTTTCGACGGAACAAACCGCCTGTACCGAAACGATCAACGGCAAAACCGTGTCAAAACAGCAAGAAGCGAGCAAATTTACCACCGCTCAACTTCAGCGAGTCCGGTACTGACTTGAAATCACCAATTACACAGCAGCCCATGGTATTTTCGGCTATTTCTCATTTATACGACGAAATATGCAGCGATCAAAATCTACCTTCACCACCGCCGCCATCTGAAACCGAATCCGGTGGACGCTGCGAGGACGTGAAAACACCAGATTGGCCCCGACCCCCGTCGTTTTTGCTAAAACCTGACCCTGATTGTGAAGAGTCTTCCGACATTCCTGCTCGAGGTGTAGCTAACAACAAAGTTGAGCAACTTCCAGCTGAACGCAAATCAACCATGGATTTTAGAGGGGTCGATCAAAAACAAAGTGTTAACGAATCAATACAAGAATCTACTTCAATAGAAGAACCTACTTTAATTTTTACTACCAACAGTTTAGATGATTCGAGTCAAGGTGGTTTGTACAGAGATCAACAAACGCATTCGAACGTTTGTAACCCTATAGTATTGGCCGGTAGCAGTAGCATGTGTCAAGATTCTGATATTACGCATACTCAAACAAAGCCCGAAACACGTCATTCGTTGGAAAATATTTATTCAACACAAAAACCTACCGACGCATTCAAGTTGGCTGACGATAATTTGCAGTCTATCGCGAATCAAACATTGTCGGCATTTGGGGTATCAAATAAAAGTCATAACGCCAGCATGAAAACTAATGATGGTGTCCAGGAACCAAACAACCTCGGGGCGGTGATCTTCGAAGACCAACCATTTCAACCCGAACTATTCGACGAAACACACGATCCGGTGTCAGTAATCGACTGTGAAGTAACCGCAGTTGCAACGTCGAACGGAATTTACAAATCATATCGACGTGCGAGTACCCAACAGAGCTCTCACCGAACGTCTGACCCTCTCCTCGAGATAAGCGTGGATCCTTCACATCAAAACCGTCAAGAGGATACCGTGGAACGAGTTGAAAACGCCCTTAACTCTCATGATGGTATGCTTTCATCACCAGAAGTCCAAAATACCATCGAGTTGGCCAACTATAGAGTATTAAACTCAAATTATAGCAGTATTTATAGCTCAGCGAGCACCGACAGTGGAAACAGCAACGACATCAACGGCAACAACGCTACTGGAGACCCAACAAAGACTGACGTGCAAGCATTCGGTGAACGGCAATCGTTGGTATCTGAGTTATCGCATTCAAGTTGTGGCTCAACTGCAACTGGAGCGTTAAGCTATATTAGTCCACGGGACCAAACCCACAACAAATGCTGGAACTCAAGCAAACGGCATAATCCAAAATTACCACAGCAATCAAGCCCTGCTGGAGATTCCGCTGTTCATAGTGGACAATCCGCTGAAGACGACGCAAGTTCAATATATTCGAATTCAAATTATTCGAATTCGAATTATTCGTCAACTGGATCGTATTATCAGTCGTGTCCTGATTTGCTTCAACCATGCTTTGATCGTGAAACAACTCGAGCTTCAGTTCCGCTCAAAGGCACAGCCATCGCTGGGCTGCGACGATTGGCTCAAAAACATCGAAAATGTTCTCGGCTGCAATTGAAACCGCTTTTGGACACCGAACAACATCTTTTCATTGGAGGAATCGAACAAAATTCAAAGGTGACCGCGTTTGCTGATAATGACGTGTCGACACTTCCACCACGAAGCAATAATCATTTTAAAGGATCAACACTTAGTATCAACGCGATAAGTCGTTTTCGTCGCATGCAACAACAATCACGGCACCCGGCATGGGACCGGAAACCGGTTGATAAATGGAGTCTGGACGATATTTTACGATGGCTTCAACATTTACAACTGGATGACATTGCATCGGTGGCAATTGGTAAGCTAAATGCCAATCAGACCCGTATACTCAAATATGTAAAGCGTCTGTCATCAGTATTATCATTTTCGAACCAATCCATTTTGAGGACAGAAATTCAGCACAGTTTCCGCATTTGATTGGTCCGATTTCTATACGGTAGTTTTGAGATCCGCAATTACACGAGTTCGTCAGTTTGAAACGATATCGCTAACTGGTGATAGATGCTATACGCATTTGAGAAAACGGTCACATATTTCAGATACTATAACAATTGTCAGTTTCACAAAGAGTAGATGACGAAACAAGAGTATGCAACTGGATACATTCTTTGAAAAGTACCCGGCACACTTTGGGTTTTTGCCCTAGCACAACCGGGACGATCGATGACACTTTATGTATGCGGCGTCAAACATGCTGCCCTTATAGATTAATTTAGGGGTATTCATGTGATAGCGACCCCCCTCTAAATAAGGGGGGTCGGCCAAAAACGCAACGCCCGGTGGTACATTTTGGACCTCGCGGGACCCCATAATTTGCACACTCTTGTTATTATCCACTCTTGGTTTCACTGATTTTGTCTACCTACCATGTGTCTAGCATAGATTTTACACACGCCTTTTTGCTTATAAATTTATTAATTTTCATTTCAGATATTGAGTGAATACGTTTTGGGTGGGGCTAAGTCGTACTTAACTCTGTTCCGATTTGATTAAACTGTTAGCGGAACACATCCTGCTTGCTCGATGGTGATAAGTTGTCGAATTCTGTACGAGTTTTCAAACATTAACTAATGTTTTGATTGGTTGGCAGTAGTCGGGGTAAACCTATCGTCTATTGGTAGTCTGTGCTGCGATTGACGGTTGCATAGGGGGCACTCGGTGATAGCCGCCACAATAGGAGACAAAAGCAAGGCCTAGCAGACCCTTTCATTAATCATCATTATTTTATACACCAGAGCTTAATGAAAATTTTTTTACTTAGTGTCAATAACGTTTCACTCATGGAGTATACTATGAGCAACTAAATGTACGAGCAATACATATGTCGTAGCCCAAGTCGTAAACCCAGGGCGTAATTACGACATGGGCTAGCCTACGGCGGAATTCTTTTTATGCGACAAGTGTACGCCTTGTGATTGGTTACTAGCTTAATGCCATACTCAAATGCGATTGGTTGATGAAATACTTTTTTCTGATTTGCTAAGTAATCGCCACCTATTGGCTTCCTACCAGTTTGTTTTACTGAGCAAGGCGGAATCAAGCAGGGTTGCGACTATCAAGCAACCAATTAGAAAACACACAGTGATGACCGTTAAGGATTGTAAATGCCAGGACACTCTAGGTCTGAGAGCGGAATTCGTGTCCTGAAAACTGTTAATTTGACTACGCAACTTTCCATCAGACAGCCATAACATTGGGATCGAACAGGATACGTGACACGGGTTTAGCTGCCGGGTCCCAGCCGTATAGAAACCATAAAGTAAGATAAATGCGAAGAACTTTCTCAACGCTTAGAAAAGTATTTTGTACTACACCGTATTTATAATCCAAGGTACAACCGGAGGTCTGCCTCCGATTTCGGCAGAAAATCGATCCCCGGCTCCGATGGAATTGCTGCCGGAAATCGGGCAATTTCAGTAACAAAATTTTGCAGTTTCACAAAATTTGTTTGTTCGCTGCGTTTTATTGTTACTTTTGGCACAATTTTTAGGCAAAAATTGACGAGATTTCGAGTAAAATATACGTAAAACCAAAAGATTTAACGACACCTTACAGGTATTTGGTAAAATTAGCAATTGAAACATCATTTTACCTACGTAATTTTGCGTTACTTCTACTTCCGGCTCCGGTAAATTTTGTTCACCTCCGGCTCCAGCTTATGTATTTTTCACCTCCAGTTGCACCCTGCAACCGGGCCGAAAAACGCAATCAGTACTCTCCAAAAATCACGCAGTGGCAGAGCCGGCGTTAGAATAAGAAAAGTCGGCCGCCACCAAACAGGTCCGACAGGGGTTCTCAATTAAACAGGGCCCCCAAGTGGCAGTTTGTGGGGCGCTTCCGCAGGCACTTCATAGTGGTTTGATGGCTTGTTTTGTTATCCATTAAAACTTAACGTCGGTTTTCGGTTGGTGGGAGGCCCCCTTTTGGTTGGAAGCCCGCCATGGGCCTTTCTTTAGTCAGGCACTGAGCAAAAGTAAAATTTTGTTTTCAGATTTAGTATTAAACTTGAGTTTGGCTTTTCGTTCGCTTCGCTGGCGAGTTTTGTTACGCCTATTTTTCGTGCCCCCCCCCATTTTCAGGCCCGTAGCCAGAATAGCTTGCTAAGTCTGCTAAAGATGGGCAAACAATTGTATTCGAAGACTTACAAGCAAGAGTGAAAATCTTCGAGGCGGAGCAAAATGCTTTCAGCGGAGCGGAGCCCTTCGTGGCCGTTCTCTGGCTACGGGTCTGTCCCCTTGGGTGTGTTTCTGGATCTGTCCCTAGGTGCTGACCGCATTCGAGAATATAGGACCGAACACAGCGTAACGAAGGATTACTGAAAACTCTCATGTTTGAAACAACAACAATTTTCCGTTTTCAACCAACTTTTAGGCACAATTAACCCATTCTCACATGAATATTTTCGAATTCATATGAGATGCACTTTCAAGGCAAGATTCGATCCATAGTTTCTCAAGTTGGAAGCGTTTACAACGACCACTCAGCTATAGGAGCTAGCCGTACGAGCCCGATGGGATTCTCACGTCTTGTAAAGATTTCGCATTGTGCTGCTCATATATTACTTGTATTTATATAGTTGTTCATAGTATATTCTATGAGTTAAATGGATAACATATGTTTTGTGTAGCTTTATAGGATACGAATTGACCGGATCAGAACTGCAAAAATGGAACAAAGACATTCTCAGTATGTTTTAAAATTTTTATTTTTTTTGGTTAATATTTAAAAATAGTTGCTACTCGCTACTAATCTATATATTAAAGCTGGACTGCAACACGATACGCATTTTGGGCAACTTTCCAGCATTAATTTGTTTACAATATTATTTGTAAGAACAGAAACGTAATTGTTCTCTGAAAAGAAAATTTGCATACAGATTGTTGGGTGCTCGCTAACTTTTGCGTATTGCGCGAAACTGGCTACTATAGTTGATATTTAATGCTATCGCGTTAATCAAATATAAAAATTTCATTCAACGCTTAGCATCCGGTGATTTACGGGTTCAACACTCTTTTGGTATATTTCCAAAAGGGTTTTTAAATCGTTTTATATGGCACAAGAAACTCCTTCAAATTTTTGGTAAAATGTAACCCCTCAAATCAGGCCACCCGCATGTTTGCTACCTACTGCAGTGCTCTGTCTATTTGTTCCGGTTTTGGTTGGTAGTACTGCTAATTTCAGTAACCTGGCTTGCTTGTTGCTTTTCGCTGAGTCGTGTAAACTGAAAAACGGTACAACTTGGAGCCAATGTTACTTTTAGGGGCGTAACAGAAGCTTAAGCGTTTTCCTAAGCCTAACCTTAAGCTTAAGCATTGTAAAATGTGTTCCTAAGCCTAAACCTAAGCCTAAACAAAAAATGTAATCCAGAATCTAAAACTACTCTTTTATAGACCCACCAGAAAACTGAACGCCCCTTAAAGTAACATGGGCCCAATTTGGTGTAATTTCAGCAAACCTCAACATTCCTGTAGAATCACAGTCGAAATTGCTCAACGAACTTAAGATATTAAAACGACGGGAAAAACTGGCAAAAAAGGTTTGTTTGTTTGTTTGTTTATTTATTTGTTTGTTTGTTTGTTTTTATGGCGAGTACGATTTATCTTGCACGTATCTGAAAATGACTTGAACCGGAAGAATTTCACAGCGCTCACTGCATGAGCGCATAAAGCGGGTTACTGTAAGATTAAAATAAAGCGAGTGACAGGGAACAGTAATCACTTGTTTCTGAGCCGAAAATTTTGACGGATTTAAAGGTAAGCTGAAATCTCAGAAAACGTTCATTTTGGTAATTTTGAAGCCACTGTAGCTTGAAGAATGCTGGTTCTGCGAGTATTTGCTTAGCAGATTGAGCTAATAATGCACTTAAAAGGACGGTAAGTTGTAAAGTTTACCTGAAATTACACTTTGTTTTTTAGCATTCCAAAATTACGAATATGCGTTTATCACAAGTTTAAAAATCTGACATGTAATATGTTATACGATATTGACGCGATAAAATCCAGTGAATAACAATTTATCATTGTTGGCCCATGTTACTTTAAGGGGCGTCTAGTTTTCTGGTGAGTCTATAAAAGAGTATAGGTTTAGAGTCTAGATTACATTTTTTGCTTAGACTTAGGCTTAGGCTTAGGAACTCATTTTTGCACCGCTTAGGCTTAGGCTTAGGCATAGACTTAGGAATTCATTTTTGGAACGCTTAGGCTTAGGATTAACTCATTTTTCCACCGCTTAGGCTTAGGTTTAGGCTTAGGAATGCGCTTAATCTACTGTTACTCCCCTAAAAGTAAAATTGGCCATTGTGTTAGTGTGCAATTTGATATCTCTGATGTCCTACGATTTTTTATAAGAATATACGCCATCAATTAAAGTTTAACTTAAAAATTGTTCAGCGTTCGTCCGGTTGCACTCTGTACCCGTTACTCGAATCTGCATCTCGAGTTGGGTTGAAACCAACGAACGATTCCCGCAGTCAAGCCTCACCTGTGCCAAACGGCTCCATGACCAAATCGACCAATTCCGATTCGAAACTGATTCTTGCGATATCGTTGCCTGTTGGATTAGGATGTCACGATTTAACGGTTGCTGAAGGCAAAACAGGCGGTCTGGTGATCACTCGAGTGAAATCGTCAGAATTAGACCTGCGGATCGGTGATTGGTTAGCGAATTTTTTGATTGCTTTATCCTTCAGAAGTGCCATTCAGAACATTCTTCTGAGTAGATTTATTTTCAGTCGATTTGTGACAACATGGAACCTAATACTTTTTCAATTTATCACAATTTTGAGTGCATTTTGAATGCATTCAGTAACTGTTCGCCCAGGCAGACGTTGGAAGCCCAGGCTACTAAGGGTTTTTAATTCCGTACAAGCAAGGTTGAAAATATTCTACATTCGCTACGCAAAGTAATCTGTTTCCAAGATGCCGTTCCCACAACATCCCTTCTCAACAACATTAAATTGTTTTGTAATTAATAATTATTCTATTTCAGCATAATCGAAGCAAACGGTTACTGTTGCTTAAGCATGCACGCGGTGGATTTTAACCAATTACTTTCATCAACAACACAGACACATAAACTGGTGATTTTACGCAATGCATCTCCTATTCGGAGTCCGAAATCCATGTCGACAACTTCAAACCCAGCTGAACATCACTATGATGAACCTACACCAGCATCGAGCATTCGCCATTCGTTAACTGATCCAGTAACCGGTGTAAATAATTTCACTTCTTGTCAATCCGTAGTGCCAAATTCAAGCAGTATTTTAGATTCGAATTCAATTACAGAACCATATTCGGCTTGCTCAGAACAGTCGTCAGCGTATCGAACCAGCTTAACCAGTCAATTTAGTTGTTACTCAGCGTCGATACGAAGTATCGAAACTGCACCTTACGTCCCGGCATTTATGCCGTTATGCGTTGACGATTTGAGTAAAGCACAAGATAATTTTGAAATTATGCATTTTTAGACGGCAAACAAAACAGGCGTTTTGAGTTTTAACGTTTATTCTGTTTAAAATTATGATAGAAATTTTTGGCTAATGTTAAGAACACGTGCGGAACAGTATTATAAGCTTATTCCTAAGCCTAAACCTAAACCTAAGCGTAAGAAAGAACGTATTCCTAAGCCTAAGGCTAAGCATAAGCCTAAACCTAAGCGTAAGAAAGAGCATATTTTTAAGCCAAAGCCTAAGCATAAGCCTAAACCTAAGCGTAGGAAAGAGGTTATTCCTAAAGCCTAAGCCTAAGCATAATCCTAAGCCAAGCAAAAAGATAAGTCTAAAGCTTAAGCTTACTTTGTTCTAATCCCACAGAAAAACGTTCCGCCCTTAATCTTTTACATGAGCCGGAAATTCAAAGATTTAGAGACATTGGTGCTAAAGTGTGTGGGACTGATTGTCGTATGTTTTAAAATCATGTAATGTGCATAATTTACTAGGAGCGGCTTCAAACACAAGGTAGTATAGTTTTCTAGCGGGCCCGTAGCCAGACGAACGGACATGGTGGTTCAGCCTCCTGAATTTTGCCCCTCCTCCTAGAAAATCAGCCCCATTGCTTGTAAATCATTGAAAATCCTTGCATGAGGTTCTTGAAAAATTCTTACTTCCACTAGCAAGGTCAGCTAGCTACTAGCCTGATTTCTAAGTAGTTGTTTATTACTGGTCAAATTGCAGTAGATTTTACATTTTGATTTGGAAGTTTTCTGAATGAATAATAAATTTAATGATCTTGTAGACAGGATCGCTATGTTCCTGGAGCTCAGGATTGGTAACTCCATTACGTTCGTCCGCTGTGTAAACTAATGGATAAAGTTGTCGCAACAGTGGTTGCCTGCTGTTTCAAGTTGAGCAGCAGTCACAAATCGCAATTACCGATTCTTAAATAGCTTCCAGGGACAGATGCCGAGGGAGCGATGACGGTTTCTACCGTGAAAATTTTTAATTTTTCGCTATCGGTACAACTTTATTTAATTATGTAGCAGTCGTTGCTATAGCACTTCAAAAAATTATTCACCTGATGCGCTCTTTGTTTTACTATAATCAGATCCGTCATGTTACATGATCACCTTAGCTTAAAGGTTACCGCACCCGTGATGAACCTATTCAGTAGGTTCTTACGGGTCATACACCAAATATATTGCTAGTTTTCTTTATAATTAATATGCCTAAAATATAATTAAGAGTCTGTAAGCGGATGCAGTTTCTAAACCCTAATTAGAGTCCATAAAAGTCAGTTGTCAAAATATTAATGCATAAATAACTCCGAGCCGAAATAAAATTAAGTTCGCTACTTTAAAGCATACTTAAGTTTTGAAGGTATATGCCTAAGACTACTTATAACCTTGCATTATTTCTCACGCTTTTGGTACAAGACAAATGTTTAAACCAGCGGATAATTGCAGTACCGGATATATATCAGTGGTGAAGGGTGGCGGAGCGTGGGTTCAAAATAAATAACAATCCGTAACCGAATAACAAGGGGGGCGTACCCTCTGAAAAGGATAAATAAATATCAGTCCCCCCTCTTATTCGGGTCACTACAGCGTGTTTTAGAGTCTTAAGGGAATGTTCGGTGCTTCATTTTTCAGAAATTCTATGTACGCCCACACACCGTCAGAAATTTCTGGATCATCCACTGATTGCTTCCTACTGCTGGTTTCTCGTTAAATAATTTTGAAATTTATTTATTGTACTAAGTTTCACCATTTATATCTGTTAATAAATGATAAACTTACAAAAATATATTAAATACTATATAGTATTAATATGTTGATTTCCAGGTATATATATGTGACAATTAGAGTTCCGGTAATTGCGAACAAAACTTGATAAAAATTACACTGGCGTTACTTCCGTTTTCGACAATAAATCGACTTTCGGCGGCGGTAAAATTTTTGCCAAAGGTATAGGCGATTTCGATAATTAAATTTATTTAATTCTTTAGCCAATGTAAAGAACAGGGGCGGAAGAGTATAATAAGCATATTACTAAGTCTAAGGCTAAGCCTAAGCGTACGAGTGAGCACAGTCCTAAGCCTAAGACTAAGCGTAACAATGAGCATACTCCTAAGCCTAAGCCTAAACATAAGCCAAGCAAAAAATAGTCTAAAGCTTAAGTTTACTCTTTTCTAGTCCCATAGAAAAATGTTCTGCTCCATGATCTTTACATGAGCCAATTTTTTAAAACTTTTGCCTTTCAGTTTGTTTTGTTGTTTACGTTAGAACAATTTTGAAAACTTTATTCTTGAGATTTTCCGAAACGTAAAGTTTAAAATAAACTTTAACCATTTGGCAGAGTATGGTTAAAATTGGCATCCGATACCTGATTGCGGACCTTAAACTCAAAACTACTTTTGGCCCATGTATATATAGTACAGGGCCGGATTGTTTTCCGGATGGCCTATAATAGAGTCAGTTAAAGCTGTAGACTAATTTTTGTGCTTTAGGCTTAGGCTTATGCGTAGACTAACAATACGCTCATCCATACGCTTAAGCTTTAGGCTTAGGCTTAGGCTTAGGCTAGGGAATATGTTTATACTACTGTTCCGACCCTGTTCTATACATGATCCCTACTTTTTGCTTTTGTGTAGACTTAGTTATAAGGCTTACCGCTGACCCTTGGGGTTACGCTTAAAGTAGGCTTAAAGAATACGCTCTTATTACTGTTACGGCCCTGGGCCAAATTGGCAAATTCAATATTATTTTATTTACCGGAGTTTTTTTTCACCTCGGGTTCCGGCCAAATGTGTTAATCTTGTTTTTTGTGTATTTTGACCGTTGGTTGCACCCTGCAGCAGAACCAAGGTACCTGTAATTTACAGTTGTTGAATACGAATTTTGCAAAAGTAAGACATAACACCGGATTAATATATTTTTTACATATGCAAACGTATTTCATGATGCTGCTGTTCTTTTCTGAACGCCAGCTTTGCAAACGTGCATTATACTTCGATTCAAAACAATGGCTAATATAAAGAACAGTGGCGGAACAATATGGCCGGTACATAGAACAGGTCCGGAACAGAAGTACAAGCATATTCCTAAGCCTAAGCCTAAACGTATGGATGAGCATATTCCTAAGCCTAAGCCTAAGCGTATGAATGAGCATATTCCTAAGCCTAAGCCTAAGCGTAAGCGTATGAATGAGCATATTCCTAAGCAGCCCAAGCCTAAGCCTAAGCCAAACAGAAAAAAATAGTCTAAAGCTTAATTTTACTCTTTTCTAGTCTCACAAAAAAAACGTTCCGGCCCTGATCTTTACATGTGCGAAAACAATAATCCACAAAAATATAATTTTTGAGCAAAATTCATGTCATGGAGCCACTCCTGTTTCAGTTGTAATAAATATCATTGTTCACCTGAAAAAAACAAGCTGAATGCACGCTAGATCCGCAAAACCTTAAGTTTTACGTAACAATTAGAAACCTAGTCATTAAGTATTAGAATTTTGTTAGGAAAGTAAAAGTCCAAACTAAAGGACAGCAATTTTTGAAGTTTAATAAAATGGTCAGTTTTGGTGGATTTTTTAATCTTTATGTTTGTAGAATGCAAACGTGAAAAAGTTGGCCCATGTATTCAACAGGGCCGGAACAGTAGTTTAAGCATATTCCTAAGCCTAAGCCTAAGCGTGTGGATGAGCCTATTTCTAAGCCTAAGCCTACGCCTAAGCCTAAGCGTATGGATGAGCCTATTCCTAAGCCTAAGCGTATGGATGAGCCTATTCCTAAGCCTACGCCTAAGCCTAAGCGTATGGATGAGCCTATTCCTAAGAATAAGCCTACGCCTAGGCGTATGGATGAGCCTATTCCTAAGCCTAAGCCTAAGCGTATGGATGAGCCTATTCCTAAGCCTAAGCCTAAGCATATGGATGAGCCTATTCCAAAGCCTAAGCCCAAGCCTACGCCTGAGCCTAAGCGTATGGATGAGCCTATTCCTAAGCCTAAGCCTAAGCATATGGATGAGCCTATTCCAAAGCCTAAGCCCAAGCCTAAGCGTATGGATGAGCCTATTCCTAAGCCTAAGCCTAAGCCTAAGCGTATGGATGAGCCTATTCCTAAGCCTAAGCATATGGATGAGCCTATTCCTAAGCCTAAGCCCAAGCCTAAGCGTATGGATGAGCCTATTCCTAAGCCTAAGCCTACTCCTAAGCCTAAGCGTATGGATGAGCCTATTCCAAAGCCTAAGCCCAAGGCTAAGCGTATGGATGAGCCTATTCCTAAGCCTAAACCTAAGCCTAAGCCTAAGCGTATGGATGAGCCTATTCCTAAGCCTAAGCCTGGCCACATGTTCTATACATGGACCACAAAGTTTATAGGTCACTTTCGTGGTTAAAACAGAAACTGAAATTTGGTCACACATTAGCTTAAAGTTGAAATTTTTTTAAATTTTAAAATATTTCTCAAACATTTTTTTACTTTTTGGCCGTTTTTAAAACGGACAGAATCTATAATTCATGCAATTTTAAACTATTCATGTCCTTTCGGTACAATTTGCTACTTTTTGTGCCACCAAAAACTACGGTTCGCTTTGCGCTGGCTTCCTGCGTGAACCTTTTTCAATGATTACTAAGCCTAAGCCTAAGCCTAAGCGTTGCAAAACTATGTTCCTAAGCCGAAGCCTAAGCCTAAGCAAAACTGTAATTTAAGAATCTAAACCTAGTCTTTTACAGACCCACCACAAACCTGGACGCCCCTTAAAGTAACATGGATCTTTCATTGTATGACCGTCTTCATTAAAACTTTTTGGATCCGCTCCTTAGTTATCCATAGTGTTTAAGCAGCGTAAAATATATATTTTCAAGCGTAACGTATCTTAAGCTAAATAAAACAGAGATCTAAACGTACACCGACTTTCAAATTCTGTATTTAGCAATAGGCAGGAAGAGACACTGTTTGTCCGTCATCAGCGATGGCAATGTTATCAATAGCAACTTCGTCTGCACTTGCGGTTTGCTTGACGACAAAAAGGATCTAAAACAAAATTGATATACAGATGATGTACTTATCGGTAGAACTCAATAAAAAAATAACCGGTTCATGTAAACATCCGGTCGGAATAAAAGTTTCAAAGATGTTATATTTTTCTGCCAACACAATTGACGCGTGCAAATATTAACCGGATTTTCTAAAATTTTATGGGGGAAAAAGGCGGTCGCAACTAAATTTTTAAGGTTTGGAAAACGGAAACGGACATTGATGAACGGAAACGGAAGCGGATATGCGGTTTACATCCTAGTAGGCACTGTTTGTTCACTAGCTTACGGTTAATATATTTCAATTTTAAACGCATTTTTTGACATGAATATTATTTGAGATTCAGGGGGTATCCGTGCTACCCGTCCCCTCTGGTGCATTGGTTATCAGTTATCTCCAATCAAACGATTCGCAGCAGATTTCTACTGGCAAATGAAATAGCTAAAATCAAAGGGCTATAAAACACGGGTGAATAGTAATACAAGGGGTTAGAAGCAACATATCCGGTTCCGATATTTCTCGTAAGGCAAAAAGCTTTTTAAACAGGGTCGAAACCTACATGGATCCATGAGACAACAAAATTTAATAGGAGCAAGCGTTCGTTTGCCCATCTGAAATTCTACGCGGCGGTGAAAATGGAAGTAAACCACGCATAAGATTTGAAACGTAGTTATGTAATCATGAAAGTGGCGTATCCTGCTTACCCTATATTTTCCTGAAGTAAGTACCGTTTGACCAGCATTCCACTTCGGCCTCAACGCTACCGTATCCGCGGACCAAAAACAGTCAATTATTGTATCCTTGCATATTTCGAGACTTGAATGAGCGTCAGTGAGCATGAAGTTAAACGTTACATTCAACGAAGCGTTCACTTCAACTAAGGGGCTGCTTAATATATTAATTGCATAGCTGGACGTCCGGGGCGCGTATGATACAGCGTAGCTGCTGTCTAAAACAAATATTGAACCAGATCTAAAATCTATACAATGCAACGGTTTAAACGGCGAATTTCTTCAAGCAAATTATAATTCTTGCTAAAACTTAAGCTAATTTTTGCGAAATGAATCAAATGCCTACCGGTTACAGGCCTGTGACGCCGGCACGTGGAAGGGGGCGAGTAGGGACACCATCCTTTGCAATTGTTTTGGTCTCTGGACAATAAATGAATTGGCCAATGTATATAGCAGGGCCGGAACAGTAGTATAAGCATATTTCTAAGCCTAAGCGTAAGCCTAAGCCTAAGCCTAAGCCTAATATATATGGTTTAGACACAGGTTTACGCTTAGGCTTAGGTGTATTAGCAGGTCCTTTGTTGTAACCATGAGCTGTGAATATCGCTTACCAGTCGGTTTTTCAGTATTGTCGTAAGAAATCTGCCATATACTTCCGAGTGTATTTTTCCAATCACAAGATCCCGATTCAAAGCTACAGTTTAGTTTCGCGCACTGTGAAACTGTTTCAGGTAAGTTTGTAACGTTCACATCTGTCGATTTACTCGTTATTTCCAGCTGTGCTGTAGGGATGCCCGTTTCGTCTCTATTTGTATCGCTTTTGGATTTGATTATCTTTGTTGCTGTGATTTGAGAAGGCATTTTCTCGCCAAATATCTCTTCAATAACACTTTCGTCAGCTTGTGACTTGGTTTTGTCCGCATTTGCGTGAGATTTCATAGATTCGTTCTGAGATTGTGCAGAATTTTCAGCTGATCCTTTGTTGAATTCGCTTGACGGTGAGCTGTTGTGTGGGCTGTTGCTGAAATGAACATTCAGTTGCTTGAATAACTTTTATAAATAACAGTATCTAAACCGAATATACTAATTTTCGTTTTCATTATTTTGATCACTATTCGTTTCCGTTATTACTAAACATTTGCAATAATCAATTGGTCTTTGATTGGTTATAAAATCTTCAGTTGTTGAGTGTCCGGTTGCGAAATGCACAAATAGGAACACAGCTGTGGCGACTAGGGATCTATTTAGCAAAACATTAATTGGATACTGCAACGCATACAATAAGCTTGAACGTAAAGTTGGTTCTAAGAATAAATTAATATTTTGGACAAATTCTTCAATACTTTGATTTAAATAAGCCTAAGCTGTTACAAATCCGGGCCAACATATAGAACAGGGTTGTACCAGTAAAGTATATTCCTAAGCGTAAGCCTAAACATAAATATTAGTCTAAACCTTAAACTTACTCTATTACAATCCAGCAGAAAAACCTTCCGCCTCTGAGCTTTAGATGGGCCGAAATCCGAAACGCTTTTTAATACAGGTTTTTATTTTTGTCAGTTTTTCTACGTGCGCAACGCGCAAGATTGAATAGGTTTAGGTTTTAGGCTTCGACTTAGGCTTAGGCTTAGGCTTAGGCTTAGGCTTAGGCTTAGGCTTAGGCTTAGGCTTAGGCTTAGGCTTAGGCTTAGGCTTAGGCATAATAGGCTTAGGCTTAGACTTAGGCTATTCATGAGAATATTTTGGTCAAAAATCGGAAGCCCCAATTTGTTGCTGATTTTTGTCTGCAAAAAATATTAGAATTGATGACAAAAGTTAAACTTACTCGAATGATGATTCGGGATTTTCGTCTGAAACAATAACAGATTATTAATGTTTTCGTCTAAAATAAGGTAATGGCAATACCACAACCCTGCAATCATTTGCCTTCAAAGTATATATAATATAGTTCGCCGTACCTATGCGTACAGCCAATTTTAAGGTGGATCTACCGACGCGAGCGGCGTTGGCATAACCAGAAACGGAAGTGGGGTGTGGGAACCCGTGGGTCGCTAGCGGCTGGCGTGGGGTGGAGTGGAATTGGACGAATACAAAAGCAGGGCAAAAACCGGAACCTTAATGTCTATCGGTTTTGAATTTTTAGATCAAAAATAAGCTGAAAATTATTTCAACAGACTAAACATCGACAAACAATTCTATTTTTCACCGAATTTTATTTTTTGTTACATTGTTGCTATATTCGAGCACTGCAAAAAATGGAGAGTCAAATTGACTCTCTCCGAAATAGGCCTTTCGGGACCACACAAACTGAGTCAAATTCGTCTCCGCCAGAGTCAAACGCGCGATTCAGTGAATCGAATTTAACTCTGGCGGAGTCGAATTTTGGCTCAATTTGTGTAGTTCCGATAAACCTATTGTGGAGAGAGTCAATTTGACTCGCCATTTTTTGCAGTGTGGGGCCGGTCGGGCATGGATTTTTTGGGACCCATTGTGCTCCATGGAATTGCCAGGAAATAGGTGGTGCGAACGCATGTCGTTCTACTTTTGCCTCTGGGTATAAATACTGTCATCACAGGGTCCGGTGTTCTAATTCTCGGCATGAAATCACATCACAGAGGAAACAGAAAATTTTCAAGTGAGACAGTGTTCAGATCAAAAAGTGAAAAATAATATACGAAAATCACAGAAATAGAAAAATGATATCATTATAAGTTGAAGATATTAATATTTATTTTTCTGCGTCAATACAAAAAATTACAGACAAAAGCGGACGTTTTGAAAATTTTTAAAGAATTTGAATGAAATTTTTGTCGTTTATTTTAAAATTCAAAAAAGTGCCGTATGCCGAGATTTAAAAAACTAAATGATTCTTTTGCGATTTTAACTATTAAATGTACTAGGCAGACGGTTTTGCGCAATGCGCAAAAGTTAGCGAGTGCACAAACATCTTCACGCATATATTCTTTTCACAGAACATTTAACAATTCATTGTAAACAAAGAAACGCTGGAAAGTTGCCCAAAATACGTACTTATGTGGAGCATTCCAGCTTTAATATATGGATGACGAAAATAGTAATAGATGTTCATTCTACATCCTGAATATAAAACATTTATTTACTGTCCCTCTAAGCTCTTTTCAATGTTGCGACTACAGGCGACTTTTATTAATACTCTGTCCGGAATGAAATTAGGGATTACGGTATAACACTTCGCCAGCAGTGCCATTGTTGCTTTGGACCGTATATTTCAAAACAGATATGCCACAAATATAGTCGTAACTCAAAGCTGTACACTGCCAAAAATTTGAGTCAAATTGACTCTCTCCGAAATAGGCACTACGCGACTACCACAAACTGAGTCAAATTCGACTCCGCCAGAGCAGATTCCACTCACTGAATCACATGTTGGACTCTGGCGCAGTCGAATTTGACTCACTTTATGTAGTCTCGTAGAGCCTATTTCGGAGAGAGTCAATTTGACTCACCATTTTTTTACAGTGTACCTATTTTGGAGACGCAATTGCGATTCTGCGGTCGATAACCGATACTGCATCGACATACACCTTTGATCGATTTTGCAGTTAATTGCACGCATACGGCGTTGCTACCGCATTCCGAATCGGTTTTGCATGTTAAAAGTGCACCTATAAATATACAATAGACAAAATACAATAAGGCCGCCTCATGTCCCTATAGAAAATCGACCTTTGTCGGTTGTAGAATTTCTGCCGGAAGCAGCAACAGCGTAGTAAACAGCCACTTCATAAAACTTGCCGTTTGCTGTTATATCCAAGAATTAATTTCATCTCAACAACGCTTGTTCGAATTTAGATGCAGGTCAGCATTTGGAAGGAAGACAAAAATCAATTAATTTTCAGTATCCAAGGATTACATGCCTATTACAAAGAAAAGTATGAAAAATTTTCAGAAAAATGCGTGAAACGATTTCTAGGGCGAAACAACCTGGTCGCCCGTGGCTTTAGTTTGCTTTGCTTATTCTTTATAAAAAACGAATCAATGGTGAATTTTTGGTCTCACTATGTATGTATGGGCCTATGGGCCCATGTATGGAACAGGACCGAATCGTTTTTCGGAGGGGCTGTAATAGAGTCAGTTTAAGCTTTAGACTAATTTTTTGCTTAGGCTTTAGGCTTTTAGGCTTAGGAATAGGCTTAGGAATAGGCTCATCCATACGCTTAGGCTTAGGCTTAGGCTTAGAAATATGATTATACCACTGTTCCGGCCATGTTCTATGCATGGGCCGGCCTATCGATGTATTGTAAGATTTTGATTGTAACTTTAAGGCAATTGATTTTCCAGTCGACGAGATGTGAGAATTTTCGTTCTTTTAACAAACGGGGTGAAAATTAAGAACAGTTCGACTTTGAGACAATTGTTATGTACCACAGCTAAAAAACTTGTCAAACTTGACATAATCTACATGACTATTTGAAGCAAGATAGCATTCCTAATACTTACCAGTTATTTTCTGGCCCAACGATAGGAAAATGCACAGGAACAGCAGCGTATTTGAATTTACAATTCTAATATTTAACATTTGTGTAAGTAAAGTTTTGCCGTTTTCAATTGAAGTAAGGCTTAATAAACCTTAAAACTGTTATATAATTATTATAACCACTCTACAACAAATGGTGAGTCAAATTGAGTTTCTTCGAAATAGGCTTTTCCTGACTAAAAAACGGAGTCAAAATTCGACTCCGGCTGAGACACATTCGACTCCTTTTGACTCTGGCGGAGTTGAATTTTGACTCAGTTTGTGTAGTCAGGAAAAGCCTATTTCGGGGAGAGTCAATTTGACTCACCATTGTTTGCATACAACACTTGATAAAGAATTTTGAAACGAAAACAAGAACACAGAGCGGACTGTCAAAATATTTAGAAAACGCGCTTAGAGTCAAATTTGACTCACTTAGTCGCACGTTTGACTCTGGCGGAGTCGAATTTTGACTCAGTTTGTGTAGTTATGCAGGAAAAGCCTATTTCGGAGAGAGTCAATTGGACCCACCATTTTTCACAGTGCACTGTCTGGTACCGCACAAAAAGTTAAAATGTACTTGATTGATTTTGCGTGCATTTTTCCAGAATCGACCTTTGTACACTTTGAACTTAACAAACACTAATCTAAACGCAAGAAAACAAAATAATATTAAACAGTTGCAAAATTCACTTTAGGAATAAAAAATATATTCACTGCGATGCGATAAAAATATATTCACTGCGATGCGATGTACGCTGTTTTTTAATATTTGTTCTTTTTTGCAAAACATGATGACCAATGTTACTTTAAAGGGCGTAACAGTAGATTAAGCGTATTCCTAAGTCTAAACCTAAGCCTAAGCGTTGTAAAAGCGTATTCCTAAGCCTAAGCCTAAGCCTAAGAAAATAATGTAATCTAGAATCTAAACCTGCTCTTTTATGGACCCACCGGAAATCTGGACGCCCCTAAAGTAGCATGGGCCAACATGATGATAATCCTTCGATTTTTAGACGAAAGTTTTAACTTTTCAACGTTGCCAAAATTGGTTTCGTGTAAAAACGCATGACTTCATATGGCAGAATTTGTTGACAAACGGCAGCAGCATTTTCTGGTCGCTTAAACCATTCCAGGTACACCAAGTAAAATTAATAAAACAAATTGAATTAAGAAAAATGGGTTGCTGCCAGGATGCAACCGGAATTCCGGTTCCGGTAGGGAAATCCGGTATTTTTCATTCTCCGGTTTCGGCAATAAATCCGGCATTTTTTCACCGAAATTTTGCAGTATTTTCGGTATTGAAGATTTTTCTCATTTGAAAATTTAAAACAAAATTGGCATCTAGAATTGTCTGTGCGTGTATTGCAAAAATTTCAATTTGCGTATTATATACTCCGTAATTTATCATGTGTGTTCACGTACAGCATGTGTTTCACGATTTGTCCTTCTAAATGGTGTGCTTACAGTATTAAATGCGATAAAATAGCGTTAAAAATGAATTTTTTGGTAAACAAGTGTTATTTTCCGGCTCCGGTTCCGGTTTCGGTATATTTTTAACTTTCCGGTTCCGGTATATTTCTAACTTTCCAGTTCCGGTTTCGGTATTTTATAATTCTGGTTGCACCCTGTAACCTGCTCCTGGTTCTAAAAGCTGCAAAGTTTACTTAATTTTAGTACTTAAGCTTAAAACCCATATAAACACAACAGCCGCCGTACTGATGACATAAAAAGTATCTGAGCTTCATGTCAACGAGCTCAAGGCATTCTAAGCCGGATATAAAAAAATATGGCTGTGACAAACTATTCGGAAAGCATCCATAGCTTACAGTTCGTCTTGAAGCGAGATTGAAACTTTCCTAGGAAGGCAAAACTGTTCTAGTAGTGGGGATAAACCTTTTCCGGCCGGAAGGGTTCGTTTTAGGGCACACAAACAATTTCAAACGATGTATTGTCGGTGGTAACTGCGAAACAGAACGTTTAAACGGTCACAGAAAACAGATGTTTAGAAAATTTTTAAGATAAAATGTATAATTTACTTGTAGTGTAACAGTATTTACCAAAATTTTCGTTTGTGGAAATATATTAATTTGGCAACTTTTACATTTGCCGTTTCCTTTATTTAAATTAAATTTTAATTTAAGTTTTCATATCAAAAATTGTATAAATTGCACGTTTTTTATTGTATCTAACATTTTGCTTGCATTGCTTGAAGATACGGCGAATATAACGAGCAGGGGCGGAACAGTATAATAAGCATATTCCTAAGCAGCAGAAATTTAAATAAAAAATACATAAATACGCGATTCGATTGCTGACAATGGCTGGGTTGCAAAACATGACTTAAGTCGACCTCTGAATACGTGAATTTAAGATTTAAGTTGTAGCGAATGCAACTGATATTGGTAGGTTTCAAACTTAAGTACAAAAGCTGAAGCTTAAAGTCAAGATATCTTAACTATTTCGACGTTGTTTTGTATATCATCAACTGGAGGCTGCTATTCTGTAATTTGGTCAAGATTAACCGTGGACTGTAGTGGACACATTCCAATGATGCCAATATAGGACGCAACAATATATACATTACATTCGCCTTTTCAGACTTTACAAAGTTGCTCACAGAAATCAATCAGTTTTTATAATTTTAAATAGATCGCAAAAAGATGAGCGACCACTTTGATCTTTATGTCAGCTGTTGATAAAAATAACGTTTTTTCTTATTTACAAAGTGACAATTCGTAAAAGTTATGGTGGAATGTATGTATGATTGATTTACTTAGCTAGTGTAATAGTGCAGTTTGAACGACACTTTTGGATAATTGGTTACTTGTTAAAAGTTGCCGCTTGTGTGTTTTCAGTTTTCAATTGTGTTTGATAATCAGGAACTACACTTATGATGAGCAAACCAAGACGATATGAAACTTATGTAAGGATGTTGAAGAAGCCATGTTTTAAGTCTATGTATGAGCGCTCTTAGTGTATACTCTGGATTTTGAGATTTAATTCAAGTAGGATCCGATATCAGCAAATCTGAAGCAGTTTTGTCGTATCAACAATCAGAAATAAGTGCGATACAAAATAATCTAATATATGCGAATTGACAACTGTACGCGCAATATAAGGCGAGAAAACGTCATGTTTACTTTTGATATTAGCAAAATCGGCCCAACTGAAACAAGGGAATAGCGATATATAACTGTGCACACATGCACGATTACGTATGTTCCCGCGGCAATCGAGGGTTGGGCAAGTGGGCTTTCATGGCAACCGCAGGACCTTTGACCGTCAATCACTGTAGGTGGCTGTGCCACACTTAAACCTATTTCAAACTAAAAACTAAAACTAAAATAAAACCCTATATCAAAACCACACCTTAAGGGAGTCCCTGGCTCCACCTAGTCTCTCTTAGAACTTAAGTTAGGCTTAGGCGTTGCTACAAGGCGTAAAAATGGGTAAAACTATGCTATGGCGGCTGTGTCCGCAATGTAAACTTACCTGGGGCCCTGCGTGGCCATAGAATGGTATTGATTAATGGTTCATATCGTGCTGGCCTAATCTGCGCTTAACGACATAGCTAGGCTATGTCAGCACCAAAATGGTGCTTTTATTATTGTGTGTCTCCGGCGTGGTTGTTGTTGTTGTTGTAGTACCGGTTGGGTGGCTCTCGACCTCGACCGCATTGCGGACACCCAATTGTGTGTGTCGGCAAAAATGCAAATGAGGTCGAGATGCCGATATGGGTAGCCAGGACCGGAATCAGTATTATCATCTTGGTGGTTGCAATCGGTTGGTATTTTTCTGTTGCGGTTACACGTGTTTACTTCTTGCGGTTATTAAGTTTTATTGTTGGATCGAGCAAGACTGGTGTAAGTAGGACTTAACGGATTTCAATTAAGAATAGTCACGGTGGCTTAAGGATGTGAAGGAAATTACGGCATTGCGGATTTTATTGGTGTTGCGCAGGGCGCAGGATTTACCCAGTATTGAATACTGGTGTTATGTGCTAAAAGGGAACTTGGGGTATTACCGGAGAACCTGGGAAAGTAGTTTAGTGAATCTAACGGGGTTAGATTTACTATTCTACAACGGTTGGGCCAAATCTAACGGGGTTAGATTGGTCGGAAATTTGGTGTAACTCTAACGGGGTTAGAGTACACGGTTTAACGGGGTGTAATTCTAACGGGGTTAGAATTGCACGGATTCTGGAAAACGGCAAAAGTATTGGGTACGGTAAAGCCAGTGGCTGGATTAAATCAGATTCAGACGTCGGCTTTAAGGATTCCGGCTCGGGTTACCAGTTAAATTACATAACCTGTGATTTGCTGGCCTTAATTTTGGGTATTTTGTATCTTACGGCTCGGGTTACCAGTTAAATTGCATAACCTGTGATTTGCTGGCCTTAATTTTGGGTATTTTGTGTCCCACAGGTCGCGGGTACCAGTTAAATTGCATAACCTGTGATTTGCTGGCCTTAAATTTGGGTATTTTGTGTGTCATACGGGTTGCGGGTTGGGATTTATAATAAACATTTACCGGCCGCGTTTTACTAAATCAGAGCGAATAGCATACATCGAGGAAAGAACTATACAGGCGATACAGGATACAGGCTTAAGTCTAAATCACGAACTTCTCACAATCACAACTTCTAGAAACTCAGTGTAAGGCTGTGCGGCCGTGTCAGGATTGCACGGTCGGGACGACCCATTTCTTCGGAGTACTGCGAATATACATGGTTTTTCTCCTTAATTGTTTGCGAGTATGTATGTGTTTTGCATTACACACACTATGCACATATATACATATGCTACACCGCGTATACCAACAATCCCCTAATACAGGCGGTCGTCCCGGATCGCATTTCCAAACTTCTCCGAATCCATGGGCCTGCTCTTTACACCGCCAGTCTCGGTGGGACCTCAGTGTCAGGACTGCACGGTCGGGACGACTCCTCCGAAGTGGTGCTAATATACATGGTGTTTTCTTCTTAATTTTTTGCGAAACGTATTGCCACAGGGAAATCGAACCTTGGACCTCCTAACCCATTACGCTAAGCGGCCGATGTTAAAATTTTCTCTAACGCTATATGTGCACCTGTATGTATGTGTTTTACAACACACACTATGCACATACATACGCTACGAGAGGTCTACCAACAGACAGTATTGACAAACTATGTAAATGTTTAATATGTCTGTGCAAAGTAGTTAAAACTATTGACTACGGCCGGATTTGAACCGGTTACCTTAGGATAACCAGACCAACGGTCGTATCAGCTGAGCTATCACGGCATTGCTTGAACTACTTGTGCTAGCTAATGCGTACTTACCAGTGTGCTACGCTACGCTGTATTATGCGTAACTATTATACATTGTGTACAAGCATATGTATTAAAATTGAAGTATATTTTAAGCGCCAGGCCGTATAGCTACGTAATTTAGTGCTGCTTCTTACGTTTAATGTTATATATTTACATATCAGCAATTTCTTATTCTAGTTTATTATTAGTACACAAAATGTCTTAATGTAATCATACTTTGGGTGACAGTTGTACGGTATATAATGCTTGGTTCGTTCTGTTACGAATAATGAACGGAAACGCGAACATATATCCGCTCTTTTATAAGGTACTGTCTGGGCTTCACTTGACGATATATGACGTATATATAGTCACGAAAGTGCGCTCGTTCAGCATCAGCTCAATAAATCCCTGAACCCGGATTTTTCTAGAAGAAAAACCCGGACCGGGAATTTTTAAGATTGGAATCCCGAGCCCATTTTTCTTTTCGGGTCTAACCGTGACCCGTTTTTATAACATAAGAACTGAACATGATTCAAATTTGCTAAAGTAAATCAGGAATTTATATCTCCATCAATCTCATGGCATTGCATTTTAACAGGTTCCTGGGTTTTGATTAATAGTTTTCCCTTTCAATCATTGGCATAGATCAAAGCTACTAAACTAAAGTAAAATGTCAAATTGATAACTTAAAACAAGATATGTCGTGTCTCTGCATCCAAACCATTTCTTATTAAGCATTCGTGCATCGGCGTAGGTTATTTATTACTCAAAGAAGAAACCAGCTTATCTAACTTTTTATTCCGGGTGTTTTATCCGGGTATTTTCGTTATAGTCGGCTCGAAATGGTTTGAAGTGAAAACCCGGACCTGGACGCAGTATTTTTCGTTGAAGATACCAGTAATAGTCGTACCCGGACGCAACTCTACTGACGTAACAAATTTATTACCCAATCGACCGTTGAACTTGGCTTGAAATCGATATGTAGCGTACTCGTAATTTTGTATGACTAATGATTTTGCTTATTCATTTCATAAAGCGTTGTGTTGTATATTGCTTTATGTTTGCTAATCTTTAGCCTGAAGATGGCGCACCGACAGTCCTTCCTCAAGGTGAAATCGATTACCCATTCGAAGATGTAGGAAGCGGTCGTGACGAGAATAAGATTCGTGGAAATTGGTCGTCGAAAGCCGATTTTGTTCTGTCGTGCATTGGATACACTGTTGGAATCAGCAATATATGGCGATTTCCTTATTACTGCCACAAAAATGGTGGAGGTTAGGTTGGCGTTAGCCACTCTGAATTTCAAAAAGCTAAACACGTCAGATTTGCATTTTGCGATTGTTCTATTTTTTAAATGTTTAAATTGAAAAAATGTGGAATACACTTTTATGTCCGCATCAGCTCACCTTATTTATTATTGAATATGTTAAATATATTTATTTGGAGGATGTGTATATATGCTTATTAATCTGGTTTAGTTTGCAACACGAATTGTGATGAATTCACTGAAATGACATGGTTGTTCTTTAGACTGTTAAGTTTCAATGTCAAAATACAAAATGCGTGCTTTGTTTCTGTTGCCGCTTCCCAGGGCTGGGCTTGAGAGGATGCGGAATGTGAGGCAGAAGCTGTAATTTATATTTCACTTTAAAATTGTTGTCTTTTTCTGCGTATTCGCAAGGTCTCTACTAAATATTTAAGTGAAGAAATTCTAATTGCACGTAGGTTACACTGATTGAGCAACTGTGACTGCTGATTTTTGTGATGTAAGGTGCCGCTGGATACCAAAAAACACGGATGCCGAAGCGAATACCTATCCAATATATTATGCTCATATTTCAATAAAAAGGCACCTTTGATCATGCTCTTGTTACTATTTGGTTTTCCCAATGGTTTACATATTAACTGCGTTCCCTGGCATGCTTAGATCTGTCATCTGCAAGACAAGTCGCTATGATATAGGCAAACGTATAGAACAGGGCCGCTGCAATTTTGGTCATAAGTAACAATGTAAAGGAGTGATGGAACGAATCGCGGATTTTTGTCGGGGCCGGAACCTGATATCAATTACTCCATGGTGGCAGAATATTCGATCTTCGCGGCACTTTCCTTTATTTGAGAAACCTCAAATTGGAACACCAGGGTGCAACCGGAATTCCGGTTCCGGTTGCGGTTCCGGCATTTTTTCACCTTCTGGTTCCGGTAAATTTTTACCGGATTTAAAAATTCCGGTGTTATAATTAGGCCGTTTTCTTAACTTTGCTAATTTTTAAGATTCTCTTGAAAGCCACTTGTACTCCGAATATAAGCCATTGATGATGGATTTCACTTCAGTCGACGACGAAAATCTAAAATACAACAAATAAAATACCTATGTTCGACTAAGGTTGCTTCACAAACAACAGAGCAAAAAATACGATTAAAATGAAATTTTTGGTGAAATGCAGTTTTCACTTTCCGGTTCCGGTAAAATTTTCGAATTCCGGTTCAGGTAAATTGTAATTCCGGTTGCACCCTGCTTAACACTGTTTAATTTAAGCCAACAACATCTACTTAGCATAGACTTTTTTGCTTTTGCTGAATTGTACATCTGTATGTATATGTATGTATTTTAGGAGCATTTTTCATTCCTTACGTTCTCATGATGATATTCGTCGGTATGCCTTTATTTTTCATGGAGTTATCGATTGGCCAATTTGCAAGTCTGGGTTGTGTAACAGTATGGAAAGTTTGCCCACTTTTCAAAGGTTGTTTTTTAATCGACATGGTGCATTTTATTTCTTTGTAAAATAATTTAGTGGACAAAAAGTAATTGTTAATTATTTAGTTAATCAAGTTTTACATTTGATTTATAGTAAAAGTTGAAAAACTACACAGATACATATAACGTGTTATGCAAAGTTTACCGTTCTTAGCTAGATACAGTTAGTTTGAATTTTGCACTCGCAGAGAAAACCCAGTGATATATGTGGGCACTTGCTGTGAAAGATTATTGTGCACGTTTGGGTTTTTAGGCATCGGCATCGCGATGTTTATAACGTCATGCTTTATCGCAATCTACTACTCGATGATTCTCGCATGGGCTGTTTACTATTTGGCTCATTCGGTACGGCCAACACTGCCGTGGACCACATGTGACCACCGATGGAATACAAAAAGTCAGTTACCTCTGGGTTTTGTAATGAATTTTGTGGTGCATGGTTTGAGCAAACGCAAACATGAAACTGTAGAACACCTATTATTTGATGTTTAGCTTCTGTTGATATATTGTCAGCGAGTAAAATGACACCTCTGATTGCGAATATTTCCGGGTGGTATTATTTGAATACTTTATAATAGGTGTTTGCGTTGTATGACATTTGTTTTAGCTTTTTTTGCATTTTATTTCAGACTGTGTCATTCTGGACAAAGAACTAAAGAACAATTGTTCGGGCATTGGTGGAGTTTTGTTGCGTAATAGAAGTTGCTTAACTGAAGAACAAATTGGTCCACAGGACTTTGTAAATATGACGTCTGATATGCCTGGCATTGACGAGAGAACACTACCAAGCGACGAGTATTTTCAGTAAGTTATCTGTTGAGTTGAAGCAAAAATAGTGTTGGTTTCTATTAAATTCGGGATAGCGAATAGAGCGCCGCAATCGGGATTAGGAATGTTTTTGCCAGTACTAGTTTTTACGAGGTATATATTGCCCATGTATGATTTTAACTTTATTAGAACTACACAGACCTGCCTAGTACTGGCTGATGAAAACGCAAAACTTTGAATTATATAGTCAGTTAGGAGTTATGCGGAGGCAGAAAAGGTTTTAATAACCGTGGTTGGAGATTTAATGTGGTTAAAAATATTCGCTAGGTGCTTAAGAAAATTGCAACATTTCAAATTATCGGGCCCATTAAGTATGCAATCAGCTATTGCTTACATTGTCTAGTATCTTAGGTCGAGGTAATAAATAAGTGTATTATATAAACTGAAATATGATATGGTATTCATAGTGGCAGCATTGTTATTTTCAGCAGATACGTACTTGAAATATCTGATAGCATTGAAACCATTGGGACAATTCGATGGCAGCTTGCATTGTGCCTTTTGCTCGTGTGGGGAATTGTATTTATTTGCATGTTCAAGAGCATTAAAACCTCAGGAAAAGTAAGTTCATGCGATGTGATTAACAGTGTTTACAGTTGAAAAAGCATCAGTAATGAAAAAACTATATGTTGGCCTTGAATAATAATAATAATAATAAGTAAACGTTAGCGTTTTTGTATGACATGTTCTGAGTATCCGTTGGTATGGATTTTGAAATTTTTTGACTTTGCGGAATTTCTGATCGGTCGCTATTTTAGTTTTCAAGCATTTGTTGTTGTATACTGTTGTTATTGTTTCTCAGAACTGGTCTGAACTATAGGCTTTGGCACTGATTCCTGGATACAAAAATAGAATCTGGGATGGGAAGAAGTGTTATAGTTGGTTGATATCTCAGACATGTCCGTACGACAGGGTGCAAAAGAATGATGATAAAAATTATGTAGATTTCATACGTATAGTATATAATCCTTGACAATCGCCGAAAATAAACCATCGAAGGTGGATTTCGCTTCCGTGGATTGTGAAAATCTAATATACAGCAGATACAGTGAATACCTATCTAACAAACTAAGGGTTATTTCACCAATAATATTGCAAAAAGATACTTAACATTAATTTTTCGGTGGCATGTATTTTTCATTTTCCGGTTCCGTTTCCGGTAATTTTTTCAAATTCCGTTCCTGTTCCCATTCTGGTAAATTGTAATTCAAGTTGCACCCTGATGAAAATTAGGGATGTGCCGATTAATCGGCATCGGCATCGGTAATAATCGACAGTTTTCGTGAGTATCGGCATCGGCACTGCATAAAATTGCCGATTCTTTGTCGATACTTTTTGCACATCACAGTCAGTTTGAATGCTATCAATTTAACTTCTGGGCGCAAATCAGTGTGTCCGGTCAGGAAAACTGATATCTTTCTTGCGTCTGTGGTTGAAAAAATTGATTGAAATGAACCGTTCGTCTAAAATTATAATCGTTTATTATGGTTAGGGGTTTTTAAGTCTTCATATAATGATGTAATGTAGTATCCTATTTGTTAATTAAGCATGGTGTACTAAAGTTGGAATCGGCATCGGTTCGGCATCGGCAAAATTTCAAAATAAGTATCGGCATCGGCAAAAATTTTGGTATCGGCACATCCCTACACAAAACAAAATCTTTAATTTGGCGAAACTTAAAACATCAAGTCGACAACTGTGACAGATACCTAAATCGTTGTTGAAACTCCAAACATCGAACAATCCACACAACATATTGTAATCAAAAACCAAACTGTTCCAAAAGTTCATAACAAACCGATTGCTACTTAGCAGAGAGAAAACTCATTTCAAAAACACATTACCTACAACTATAACTCAACTAGCAAGATTTCACATTCTACCATGAACTATTGTCAAATCACCCCTGAAAGACTAATTATATTTTCGCTCGCTACTTTAGAACTAAAATAATCGCTCCTTCAATTCACAGCTCAAATTCTAACGGTCAATACAAAACCAATCAAAATACACGTATATATATTCACCTAGTGTCACATCGCCACATTTTAAAACCAAACCTCAAATATTGCTTCAAACTCAATTATTTTTCAAACTACGTTGCGGCTCAGTAGTTCGAAACTACCAATAACACTCAAGCCAATTGTCGGCCCGCCCGTAGGGGTTAAAAGTCGTCGGCGGAAGAGACACTCAAATCCGCAAACCCTGGGTTCATAAACTATAACCCCATCACAAAACCTCTACACCACAAAATCCAAACAACTTCACCGGCTATCACATTTGCAGTCAACCGATGAGCCTGAGCACCATATTCCAATAATAACTCTGCAACAAACTCTTCATTTTCTGTTCCATTTCGCTAAATTCAAAACAAATATAGCCGTTCGTACTTAGCTATACTTACAAACAGCCAAGCTCCCATTGTCGCGTACTTCAAGAATTTCGGGGATACCACTATACGGCATTAACACCCGAGTGACTAAGTTTGCCGACGACACTAATATTTTTCTAAGTAGGATTTCAGATATAAGTGTGGTTTTTGATGTTTTTGAAAAATTTCAAAAGGCCTCTGGCAGCCGACTAAAGGAAACTAAAACACAGATACTATTAATGGGCGATCTAAGGAACGCACTTGTACCCCATCAATATGCACGCTTTATTGTTGAAAGAGTGAAAATTTATGGCTTTTGGTTTGATTCAAAGGGACTCGATGTTCCTGAAAATTGGATAAAGTGCTATGAAGCAATTGCAAGTCTTGAACAGCGAATACCGCCCCGAGGTATCTCTGTTTTTGGAAAAATCCATCTTGTTCACATATATTTTTTGTGTATGTTTAATTATTTGATAAAATTAGTAACACCCCCTGAGCAACTAGTGAAGGAAACTATCAATGTGGTTTATAAGTGGTTGTGGTACCCGTCCACCGCTAGTATTATTAGAAGGGATATCCTGTTTTTACAACCTAGTCACGGCGGGATAAATTTCCCAAATATTTTTGTCAGACTGAAAGTGAATCGTTTAATGTTTTATATTCGAATATTAAGAGGTACCGAAGTTGTGAGTTGGAAGAGATGTTTCGAACATTTCTTTCGGCAAGTTCAGTTTTCGACTAAACGTCAATTGAGACGCATTGATGTACCGGAGTTATATAAAGAGATACGGATTGCAATGATTGAGTCATCTTTTAAAATGGATGGAAATTTTTGTTGGTTTTTTGGCGAAAAGTTATCCTTAAAAACAGTGTCGGCAAATAAATTGTATAAAATGTGGATACACGCTGTGTATAAGGGACTCATGCATCCTAAACATGTTTTTTGGCGAGACGAGCTAGGAGTTGAACCTATTTTTGTCGAGCGATCATGGATATGGGCAAAAGCGAAATATGTTGACGGCTCTGCGCGAGACGTCCATTTTAGGTTAAGACACAAGTCATTGTATACTAATCACCGCACTAGTCATTTTACAGATGGGACAAATATATGTTCGTTTTGTTATTTGGATGGAATTGAAGTGCGGGAGGATAATGTTCATGTGTTTATTTATTGTTTGCGGGCGCAAGAAATTAGTTTTTTCATTACTCCCGTTTTGCAACAGGTAGCTGGAGTAAATGAAATAACGATTTCGGATTTAATTTTGGGACGAAATATTCACGACCCATTAAAGAGAATAGCTTTTAATTTCATCGTCCAACATGCACAATTGGCAATATGGAGTGCTCGATGTAAACTCGAGTTTAACAATGAAAATGTCTGTGTTGTTGATGTTTTTCAGGAAAATGTTTATAGAAATTTGTGCAAACTTAAGCTGTATCTAAAAGAAGAATGTTTTTTTAAGGTTTTTGGAACAATAACCCGACAGAATGATAGCATGCTGGGTTTTCGAATGTCTTTTTCTCAGCGTACCTGATTTGTAGTTTGTTTTGAAACTAGGTTTCTTGTGTGCTTTTTAACATATTTGCTCTGAATAATATCCTTGCAAGCAGAGTAGAATAATGGGTAATTTTCAAGGACCTTTGTTATGTTATGATAATATGTTGTTGCCTTCTTTGGGTTATATAATTGCTTTCGTTGATGTAAATGTGGTTTATCCTTTTAATAAAACCCGGGGTGTTCGGGTGTTCAAGCAAGTTCCTAAACTAATAACCCCAGTGGCGTTGCCCTGAACCGAAAACAACAAGAAGGAGCCACCCAAACTATTTGACAGTCGTGACCGCCCATTTCCGCAAAGGTTGCAACCGTCAACCATATCTGAAATTCAAACTTTTGAACATGGCTACAAAATGCACTTTCGTTCAAAATTTTCCATAAAAGTGATAGTGATCTTTTTGAATTTAACTTTTAAAGCAATTTCTAATTTTGAATTTTAGAATTAAGGCACTTGGAAAACTGTACAGGTATATACATACCGTTTTTCTCTTTCTGTTTAGGTTGTTTACATATCTGCCGTCTCGCCTTATATTTTTCTGGCGGTACTTCTTGTTCGAGTGCTTACACTGAATGGTGCCCTCGACGGGCTTTTGCGGTTCGTTTCTTTCGATTGGTCAAAGCTTCTCGATGTCACCGTAAGTTTCTGCGGTTAGTGTTTGGTCGGTATACCTGTATCGGCCGAAGCCGAAAATGACGACCATCAGACATTGGAGATCTACATAAAGCAACCGGTTAACTTATTGAGCGGTTTGTTTTTGGGATACATTTTTAGTCAACCTTGTCGGACACTATCCATAACCGAAATTTGGGCGGTTTTGAAAGTTGTTCAGAACGGTTACGGTTGCTAAGTTGGGTTGTGGAAGCAATTTGTTATTCAGTTATATGTATTGTACATGGGATAGTGTGAAAACCAGTTGCATTTGCTGCTCGCTCGCAGTAATGCTACATTTCAGACTACGCACCTTGTACATCAGTCATACGCAATATATTTTGCTAAATTTTGTGTTATTGTGTGCTGTACAATACTTGTTTGATAGATATTTTAGGTGTGGGGTGATGCCGCTGTTCAAGTCTTTTTTACGTTATCATGCTGCTGGGGAGCACCAATTACACTAGCGAGCTACAACAAGTTTCATAGCAACATCTACAGGTACTTATCTAAACGTTTATTGCCATTGTCGTATCGTGAATTTTAAAATAACATTCAGTAGTTATGATACTAGCTACCTTGTAGCTAGCGGCACCAAGGCAGGCATAGTCGCGCTTATGCGAGGCTGTGTAGTTCGTTAATATTTTTTGAAACCGTTTGATGTTGCTAATTGATTAGGATGTGTCGGTTAATCGGCATAGGTAATAATTGGCACTTTTCGTGAGTATCGGCACTGGAACTGCAAAAAAATTGTGGATTCTTTGCCGATGCTTTTTGCACATAACAGTCAGTTTTTATGATGGTTAGGGTTTACTTTTCTACATAATGATGTAATTGAGCGAAAAGCTCGGAGTTTCGCGAAGCGTTTTATGTTTTGTGCTTGGGGGTTGAAAGGTGGTTGTCCGTCCGTCTGTCCGTCCGAAAAGAATCTTCGGAACGGCTGAACCGATTTTGATAAACTTTTTTTGTTTGAAAGCCAATTATCTTGGAATGTTAACCTCGCATTGGGATTGTAAAATTTTAAGCCGTTTATTAGCTACAGGCTAATTTGCATAATTAATTAAGCCTAAATCAGGACTTTCCACAATATTTCACTAATTATTACAGTTAGAAGCAATCTAATTTTAGCACTAAAGGGTTTTTGGGTGCGAAAAATCTGCGTAGACTGTTTACAAACATCCAAAACCGATAATTGAATAGTTACCTAATAGCTAATTTGCATATTAGCTTAATTGGCAAGACAAAACTAGGACTTTTTAAATTATTTCAATAATTATTAGGGTTTACTGAAGGTTTTTGGGTGCGAAGAATCTGAATAAATTGTTTACGAACCTCCAAAACCGATAATTGAATAGTTAGCTAATAACTAATTTGCATATTAGCTTAATTCGCAAATCAAAATTAGGACTTTTTAAATTATTCCAAAAATTATTAGAGTGGCTGAAGGGTTTTTGGGTGCGAGGAATCTGAGGAAATTGCTTACAAACCTCCAAAACCGATAATTGAATAGTTAGCTAATAGTTAATTTGCATATTAGCTTAATTGACAAGACAAAATTAGGACCTTTCAAATTATTCCAAAAATTATAGGGTGGTTGAAGAATTTTTGGGTGCGAGGAATCTGAGGAAATTGCTTACAAACCTCCAAAACCGATAAATGAATAGTTCGCTAACAACTAATTTGCATATTACCTTAATTGCTTACGTGCGTTCGAGCTTCGCTCAATAAATGTAGTCCCCATACGACTGGTGTATTTTATCTGGTTAATCAAGCATGGTGTACTTTAGTTATAATCGGCATGGTTCGGCATCGGCAAAATTTCAAAATAAGAATCGGCACCGGTATTGGTAGAAATTATGGTATCGGTGGTATTGGTATAAATTATAGTATCGGCACATACCTACTACTTGAGGCATAATGCAGTATTAAGGCTATATATTACCGAACAGGCTTGTACAGGATGGAATATCTGACTGAATCGTGTATAAGGTAGTTTCCAAGCTGCAAACAACGTGAATCATGGTTGTAAATTTGTAAAACATTTCGGTATGTTTGCCGTAAAATATATATTCCGGCTTCGATTAAATTTTAATGCTGATTTGAAGTGTTTTGTAAAAAAACGAAGCATCTTGATGTAGAAATACAGATGACACCACATTACTGCTTTCTGCTTACTAATTTATAATTAGGTCGTAAAAACTACATCTTTTGTTTTACAGTCAAAATGCAAGTGTCGCTAACTGCACAATTTGGAAGATAATTCAGTTTGAAATTTTTTGTTTGTTAAAGCCATGGTAATTCAACCACAAACTGTTTTCTCATAGTTTCAGGGACATATGGATAGTTTGCATTGTTGATATTATCTCGTCGTTATTTGCCGGCGTTGTCACATTTGCCATTATCGGAACATTGTCGTATTCGACTGAAGTTTCTTTTGACAAAGCTGTTAAATCAGGTAACAGAGCATGGTTTTTGCCATAAGATACCAGGAGATTGTAGGGCCGAATACCAGGAACATTGGTGCAAGACTTGTGTATCTTTTATTTCAGTCAATCTAATCACTCGTATAATTGCCAGTAATATTTCAGAAACGACACGGAGTTGTCTTTTATTCATAGACGAGATTTTGTTATGATTGTTTCAGGCCCAGGCCTTGCCTTTGTCGTCTATGCTGAAGCTTTAAGCCGTCTTCCTATTGCGCCATTATGGGCTGTTATGTTTTTCTTATTGCTAATTACAGTTGGCATTGATACTCAAGTACGGTTTGGTTCAGTTTTCATCATCAAAATGTGTTTAACAATTTATTTATTGGCGCGACATTGTATATTTTTATTTTTTTGTGTCTTTAACATAGCCGTTTTACATTTCGGCTTGTCTGATCGTTACAAAAGAAACTTTTCAAGCAATGCTATATACATGCTGCGTCAGTTAAGTACATTTCTAGCATGTGTATCTCAAGTATCTTTTCCCATTTATGGGTGATTCATCATTTAGCAGAATTCTCTAGCTGTACAAACTTGTGCTTACACATAATTAACATTTTTCTGTTGAAACATTCCCGACAGTATTTTAAGAGTGAAAGTTGGATTAAATGTTTTGGTTTAGTTTTGCGTCATGGAAGCTGTTGTAACTTCGATTTGTGACGAATTTCCTGAACATTTACGAAAAAATCACCGGCATGTGCTATGGTTAATGAGTGTTATATTTTATGCTTGCGCTGTTCCGTTATGCACACAGGTTAGTTTTTGCCTTTGGTTTTCACCAATGTTGGAATTCATTTAGCCATCAATAACCTGGTGAAATTAGTTTTGCTTCAACGTGAAATTATAAGCGTAAATCTCGTTTTTAATGCGAATATTCTAATTACGAAGCCCATCTTTAATACGGGTCTATTCTTATGTTGCTTAAGTTAAATAAGAAAATTATTAAAGTTTGGTTTTATGACTTGTGTTTGTTTCTAACTTATTGTTTTTGTGAAAATGACTGATTTCTATATTGTATTAAGTGTTTTCACAGTAATTAATATAGTTTAAGAATTATTCAATGATATGTATTGCCTAAAAGTCCGATATATTGAACGGTTCCGAGTTCAGTGTAGCTTTATTGTATTCGTGTAAAACATAGTGAAACATGTAATTAATGTGCATGTTGCTTTTGAAATTTTGGCCTTAGCTTTCGACGTGTGCACTTTGTTTGTAGGCCGGTATGTATGTCTTCCAATTATTGGACTATTTTCTACTGAATTGGTCTCTTTTGATTATCGCGTTTTTTGAGTGCATGGTGCTATCGTGGGTTTACGGTAAGTGTAGTGAATTGTGACGGCAAAAATATTTCAGATTATGTTTCGCTTTGATGCCGTAATGCCTAAAGTTTTATGCGCAATTTGTTGAGCTTAATGGTTTAACTTTTGGTCTCAAACTGAAATGCATCGTACGAATTTTGTTCTATTCGAACACAATGAAAGAAGTACTTTATTTTGTTTACACATGTTCTTGCTAAATTTGATTGTATTTTCAGGAATTGATAACCTGATGGACAACATCAAATGGATGCTTGGATTTTATCCACCGCCTTATATCTATTGGAAAATTATTTGGAAATTCGGGGCTCCCATGATATTAATGGTAATCAATCAAGTGTGAAGCTTTGTATTAGTGTTCATTAAAATTCCGGTACTGTTCAATTTTCATTCAGTAACATTGTTGTAACAACGGTACAGTATAGAGGGTCGGCACTCCAAGGAACGCCTTCCAATACTGCCGGTTACCTAAGCACACAACTAATCAACCCTTAATTAATAACCCAAAATTCACAAGTAGCTGACACGCTTATCCAAAAATTCTCAACTTGAACACGCAACCCACAGTAAGGTTATAACTACTTTAGAAATTAACACGTTACCCGAAGGCAAATTAGAATACTCGGATGTCGGTCAGGACTATCACACCAGAGCTCACAGTATATTCACTAGGCCGCGATGCGGCTCAACTATTATATTCGCAGAAAATCGGTCTCAGACCTTTAGGTCCGTAAAACTCAGGCTCAACAGCCACAATAAAACACAAGTTACGTCCGCTATACCGTGAAAATCGTAAAAATTAAGCCGGCAGCACTTTGCTGCAAAACTATCGGCTGAGTCCCAAACAGCGAGCTCTAAACTAACTCCAGCACTCCAGCAGCACTTGGCTGCAAAACCAGAACTGACACACTTTGAGCTTGAAACCACCACTTTTATACTCATAATTTGAAAGGTTACCTAAATTCAAAGAATTCGAATAAATTGTTAAAAATATTACAGGAATTCAGAAAAGACAACGTTTCAGGATTTCTAAACTTTAATTTTACTTCAAATTGGCAGAAAAACTTGTTTTGTCTTAAAATCTAAGTTTTTATAACCTTTTCTGAACTTAAAATTTTAGAGAAATTCGCAGAAATTTTGATGTTTAGACTCAAATTTAAATTTTCAAAACAAAATTTAAACTAAAAGTCCCAAAGTTTCAACAAAAAGTGATGTGTTGTTTTAAAACTCGAAATTAAAACAAATTAAGTTCCAAGAATTGTTCCTCTAATATTCTTCCGAAGGGGGTAAACTTTAAGTTCAATTTTCACAGAAATAGAAAATGGAGCATCCAAAGTAAACCAATAGTTTTAAATTTCCGTTATTCGAATTCTTTTCTCTTTACCCTGCCATCTGCAACTTCATCTCGCACGACCGTATTAAACTATACATTGGGCTCAAAGCAGTTCATTAAAATCAATGCAAACTAAAAGGACTACCGTCATTGCATATGTATTCTATGCTATACATATTCTACATGTGCAAACACGTGCTCACTGTATCAACCTACGCCGAGATATAAAACAATGTATTAGCCGCATTGTGGCAAATATTTTCGTGCATTGCACACAAAAAAACAAAACAGACCAGAACCAACACCCAACAACAACAACAACAACAACAACAACAACAGTGATACATGTTTCAAAAATAAACCACAAAAATAAGTAAAAGGGGGTAGATACACTATGCATGATTATCCCCTTCATAACACTCTCACCACCTAATTTACAACGAGCTCCTGCGAGTCAATTAATAGATCTTTATAAAATTGTCTAGTCGTCCACCTAAAATGCTATTAACCAACCCGCTTTCTGTTACAAACCAAATTATAAACTTGTAAGCAAAATTTTCCAAACAAAACTGATCCATGCTTACAAGGAACTTCAGATGCAAAGTTATCCAAATAATCACCGGGCCTTAAGTTTTGGAGAATAAAAAAATTTTGCGGATACCTGTTGAGGTGGAACGTCAACTTCTTTACATATTTCAGTTCAATGTGTTAAATATTTCTAATTACAATAAAACAAATCTTAGTCAAAAATTCAAAATTGTAGTAATTGTCTTGTTGGAAACTACATTAACTCATAAAAGTCACAAAATACATGGTTTACAAAATCCAAAGAAACTAAGGCCAAATAGGCAATTAACAAACTAAGATCTCCGTAATCAGGAAGTGTTTTGAGGCATACCAAAGGTCATCAACACTATCTAGTAATTATCGGCTCAGAAATACCAAGGTTCGTATTCAGTATTTTAAGGTGTATAATAAAACTCATAAACACTTGTTTGATGTAAGGTCCCGTTGACGACTAAGGTACAAGATCCAAAGTAACTAAGATTGTATTTTCAGTTCTACTCTAATTTTTGTTAAAAACTAGGGTTCCCGTTTCAGAGATTTGCAACAGTTCAGAGCTATGATTACTGCGTTATGCAACTTTTTAGAATCATCCAAGATTGTTGCGTGCAAAATGTATGGTTGGGAATATCAAAGTAATTTTGGATCGACTCAGTTAAATTCTGTTTCATTAAGTTATGAAATACAATTTGCTGACTCATGTAGTAATTATTTGTGGGTACTAAACCACTAAAACTCATCGGTGCCCGTGGCTGAATGCTATGCTTTCCAACACAAAACCTAGGAATCACATGATTAAACTTATATGCTAGGCTTGGCTCAACTGACATAATTATTGCAAGAACTAGTGTAATCGAAGCGTAAAACATAGTCAGCTGTAATTCCATAAATTTCGAGTTATCGAGTTGGGGTGTGTAATGGTTAGCACTCCGACAAAATTTGCGAAACTTGCTCGTTTATTCAGTTAAAAGAACTAAATCTCGGTGGGACCTCCAAATGTAACAACGGTACAGTATAGAGGGTCGGCACTCCAAGGAACGCCTTCCAATACTGCCGGTTACCTAAGCACACAACTAATCAACCCTTAATTAATAACCCAAAATTCACAAGTAGCTGACACGCTTATCCAAAAATTCTCAACTTGAACACGCAACCCACAGTAAGGTTATAACTACTTTAGAAATTAACACGTTACCCGAAGGCAAATTAGAATACT